>CM076579.1:229925511-230100098 GCA_034641835.2 Pinus albicaulis
TCAGCCTTCCCGGTCTTGTCAGTATCTTGTTCTATCACATCAGATGTTTGGTCCTTTTCTCGTGCTGGTTTGAGAAGTTCCCCATTGAATTCTTGCCGACAGGTTTTTCTCTTATCGACTATGACATATTGCTTTGAGAGAAAACCTAGAGTCACACCCTGGCCCTATTTACATCATTGATAGGTGACCTTGTGCTCAGCATTTGATCATCATTATGGGTCTTTGACTGAGTGGTTTCTCTTGTGTTCAACGTCAGCATACATTATCACACTTGGGATTCGAGCATTACCTTGATTTCCATTTGACCCTATCAGTGGATATCTCACCTCTTTGTCACCTCTCATTATTGGTTGATTCAGAGAGTTTCTACCGTGCGCTAGCTTCATCTTGTGCATGTCGGAAATGTACTTCAGGTTGGTTCTCTCACTCTACTTCGTCCGATTCCTTCCAAATCTTGGCCTGCGGGTTACACTTGCGCAGGACTGATGTAGCATGCCTTAATTCCTTCCTTCCAGCAAATATTTTCCCATCGACTTCGACTTATTGCTCTAGGAATAAGGTCTAGAGTCTTTTTGTCAATACCTTAGGGTTTGCAGTCATCAGTGGCAGACTCTTCGCTGTCGATAGTGAGGATACATCATTGCCTCCTGATTGATAGATTCTTACCAGTGTTTGACTTCAACTCATTCATTTGCACTTGTTAGATTGTACTGGGGCACCTTGACACCCATTATCATTATCGGTGGCCTGTCTCGTGTTTGTTAACAGTATCCATTAATGACCGGTAATTAAATGATTTCTCACATGGTCAACTTTAGCTCATTTATTCCCATTGTGTATAATTGTTCCATAGTGATCAATGAAGACCTCGGGTTTGCATCAGCATGATTCGGTTCACTTTGAAAATTCATCCAGTTTTCTGCCAGTGATGTTGTCCACCCTTATATGTTGCAGTTTCAGTATAGAAGCATCTTATATGTTGCAGTTTCAGTATAGAAGCATCTTATATGTTGGCTCCTGAGTTGCGTGATTGTACCATGTGTTCCACCCCTTATGATTTGGTACTTGGAGATTCAGTTCTTACTTGTGTGATCAAATATCTATTGTAGCATCATTGATCAGTCTTGTATATGTGATACTTGGACTTGATTTTGATTTGTACTTCCGGGCAGTGATCAAATGATTCACTATGTACTTTACAGTTCCGTTATACTTGTATGCATGTTGGATCCGCTTTGTACTTCATATGCGGATGTGATTTTATTTCACTGAGCATTGGTATACCCTCCTTAGACATGAGATGTTTCTCTGATCTCTTTCATTAGTTTTTTTGCAGGCTGAAATCTGGTGAAGTCCTCTCTCATCTTTACAAGGTTCTTTCTATGCACATAATATATTTCGGCCATCATGTACCCCTTCTGACCTCATATATTAGGGGGAATCTGTTATAGCATAATTTTCCACCTTCATATGCTTGATGATTGATACTTTGGCCTTGGGCACCCTTTCCCCTCTGTAATATCCAAAAATGGGAACAACTACACTATTGGGAATAATCTGACTTATTACCAATGTGGAGCTTCAACAAACCATCAGCATGGAAATGTAGAGTAGCTCATTATATATCTAATAACATCACACTAGCAAATGAAATAACCTCAGCAACAAGATGATCTATATTCTCCTTCCCGGGTGGGGAAATGCAACAATATAGAGCATAAAATAGTTGTCTTCATAAAATAACGCTATAAAAGTGAGAAATAGGACTTGGATCCCTTATAAGACATGATATAAAACTCACATGCAGAATTTGAAGTGAAAAAAATCACTCTAGCTCATATAAACAGATCTCCCAAGTCTATGCAGCTAAAATAAGCCAAAACCCCATAGCCTAGCTCATGTAGCAACTACTGAAGCAAGGAATGCGTTATTATAATGAGGGTTTCTGAAAAAAATGATGAAATAAGTCTGATATAGAGTTTATATTAATTATACAGCAAAGAAATGGAGGTTTAACCTCTTATACAGTAGAAACAAGACACCCGACAAAGGTTTCCGGAAAAATACATGAATAACAAACAATACTGCAGAAAATAACGCAGTTACTGCATCTTTGTATTATAAATGGCTGAATATGACATGAGATAATAGAATAATACAAGAAAATGGCCCTAGGCCTCTTATTAGCACTCTCGGAGGGAAATAAGCACCTCCTCCTCAAAGACTAGCATTAAATCAAAGGGTGCAACCCTGCTGCTGCTGCCCCTGCACAAAAGACGTATTTTTCTGAAGGAGACTGCACTATGGCTGATTATCGATGAATGGCCCCAAGAAAAATTCTGAAATGAAGCTCAAATCACTCCCCTTTTATCCCTTAAACAAGCTGATCTAAAGAGAGGATGGAATTCCCGCACAGGAATTCCTTGCACTAAGCAGTGCAGCAACTCTGGCTAAATAGCTGAAGCATGCAAGTAGTCACAAGAATAATATAGCTAAATACATGAATGAATTCCCTTTTATGCTATGCCTTTCTTTTATCTTTGGTGAACCTCCTCACCCCGGACCCCACACAATGTTGAGGTGACTTCCTCATGAAGCTTCCTTTTTCAAAACTGCGCTGCCCTAGCTAGCCTCCCTCCTCTTTGTAGCAGCGTAGTTGACTTGGTCAACTACAACTAATCCACCTGCAATGCCTCTGTTCACACCAAGGGATCTTCAATCTGGTGCTCATATGTGTGTCTAGGCTGGTCCTTGTTCACATTGAGCTAGTTTACTTGAGTGATTTCTTCCTTCTCAAGAATGGATGTTGACTTAGTCAAAATTGACTATGTATCCCTCTAATTTTCCCTTGTTCCCACTTGTAAGTGTAAAACCAGCTCCTAAGGTGATCTCCTTCCTCACTAAGGTGGAATTTATTCAATTTGTTATTTTTCATGGGCTTCCTTACCCATTTATTCCTCTCCTAGGTGAAAGTAGAAAAATCTAATATTCCAAATTGTTGTGTGAAAATTTTGGAATATTACAGCCCTCCCCTCCCAAATTTTTCTCGTCCTCAAGAAACTACAAGGATAAAACTGAAGAGCATCCTCTTATCCCTTGTAGCAATCTCATAAGATAAAATCCTCCAAGGATCAAGGTGTTGCATAATCAATATATCTCCAAGTTGCCCCTCCCAAGTGTGTAAGCTATCTAAATAGCTGACATTATGTGGCAGTAGAACATCCATGGAAGCAAAATGGGTAGTTTGAAGATCCTCTTGAAGCATGAGGGCTGATATATATTGGGACTCATCATTCCCATTTGAATATCTTCTCCCCAAGATATCGACCAAGAAAAATGAGTCACCCTCCAAAATGGTAACTCATGCAAACCATTCTCCACCTGAAACTCTGGCAAAGTAGGTGGGCTGAAATCATGGTCATGGTAGACATAGTAGCCTACCCCACGCTACTTTCTTCTCCACTTAATACAAGTGTAAAGGATTTTCTGATCTTGGGCTGCCATCATGTTGCCCTCAAATGACAAGAAGGAAACTAGTCCTCCAAAGGTCCCTCTCCCAGCGCTGTGCATCAAGCTGGCCCAAACCATCTCATACATGATGGAAAAGAAATTACCACCATATGGCATCCCATCCATCTCATGGCCCTCCTCATTAAGAAACAAATATTTTGTTGTAGAGGCCATGTCTCTTCTCATGCTCCCCTTAGAGCATGCAATGCAGAAAGTGTGGGGATGCTCCTCCCCCAAGAACACATCCACTCTATCTGTTCCTCCTCCAATCATGCTCCTCATATAGGTAAGAATAACATCAGCAAGTAGGATCATGATCAGCATCATAATGAGAGAAATACTGAAGGTTTTATGTGATGCTAGAAGGTACCAACAGTCTCCCAAGTGGTCACAGTGCAGTCTTCCCCACTGCAGCTTCAAACAATAGCATGGCAAGTTTTTTCTTAATAGATAGCTAGTTGTGTAAGTCACCACGTCTACCAGCAAGTAGTAAATGGCTGAGTGTATCAACTGAGCATACAAGAAGTAACAAAACACTTGCCCCAAATCATACAATAGATGGCTATCTCCATCATAATAGCTGGTCAAAATTGGTCCATGGAGCCTAAAGAGAAATTTGCCCCTTTGTAGAGAAATGAACTGCAAGGAAATGGTAAGAGTATACAAATATAGTGTTGAACAATAAATAAGTGCAAAAACAGAGTTCTTACCATGTGATGGAAGCAAGATGGCGACAAGATCCATAGATGAATCCTCCATAGTGGTATGGCATACCCATCTGAAGAGGAATGAACCACATGCTCCATGAAGATCCTCCTTCTTATGCTTGGACATCCAATTCAAGGAGAACATACCACAGTAACCAATGAGTCCATCCACCACTCTCTCAATCTCACCTCCTCTATGCCCACCAAGTGCATCAAATATGAAGTGATCCTGGGAACACCTCATCAACAAGCTCATGCTCCAAAGTGACAGCGCTGCTGGCCTATGCAAATAGGCTCCTGCCAACTCATAAATCCAATCTCTGACATGTTCAATGTCAAAGACTCCCCTCATAATGTTACCATCTCCTCCCATTGCAACATCATGCAAAATGTGAGAGAAACTTTGTCCTTGCTCTCTCTCAACCCTCCAAAGAAACAAATGTCTTTGCTGCCCCGACATTCCTCCATCATACAACCCATGTGGTGAAAAGATATAATGATTCCACACTCCTTGCCATATGATGCAATTACTCTACCAAGTACTCTCCTCCCACATACCCTTGGAAAAAGAATATGTCTCATGATGGCCAAACTCCCTCAAGAGTAGCCAACGCAGTTTTTCCTCTTGCTGACCAGTATCATAGATTTGCAAGTAGCTCTCTATCTTCTTTCTCTCTATCCACATCCACTTATCCACTGATGGATGCCTCCTACCAATCTCCACCTTGGTACTCCTCCAAATAAGATTACCATCCTCCCATATCATATTTTTCTTCTTGCATTTCATAGGATGCTGAAATGCAACTCCTTGGAGACCTCCTAGAGAAGATCTCTCACCATAAGAATCCAAGTGAGCTGAAGGCAAAGCCTCCTTACTGCTACTTCTTGACAGCGTTGTAACCCTCCTCCGGGGTGTCTTGGCTATCTCATGCATCATCTCCCGGATGAACATTTGATTTTGCATGAATTTGTTTGGAGAAAGGTTCACTCCATCCTCTAAGTTCATGACTCCTTCCAAAAGATCACACTCCAACCTCAAGGGTTGTGTGAAACTCAACATGGGCCCATGAGAATGATGGTTCATCTACTTCTTGAACCATTCAATTTTTCACAGTGCAATGCAATCCTGTTGCTCTATCTCAGCAATAATATTTGATCCTGGGCCATATGGAGACATATTTCCACAATCTTTAGAAATATTTGCTGCAACAAGTAAAAGTGGAAATCTTCCCATACCTTGGTGAGATGCGGGAACCTATTATAGTGCTGCAAGGGCTCCTTCCTCCAATGTAATGGCTGCCCCAACTGCTAATGTAGAAGGCTTCTCTTCCAAGGTTGTGATAGCGCTGGTACTTGTCTCTTCCCATGGTGGTGTGGACCCTCTCTCCTCTGATCTCTCTCCATCAAAAGTTCTTATCAGCTCTTGAGTGAAATCAGAAAAAGAAGTCACTCTTGTGTGGCTTAAGTGATTGCACCACCAAGCATTGGCTTCACCCTCCAGGTGCAGCGCTGCAACTTATGCTGCCTCCCTCTCTACCACTGGATGAAGCAGGAAGAATGCCTCAAGCTTTCTTGTCCAAGATCTTGGTGTAGTTGACCCATCAAATATATACAACATGAATCTATTGCCTTTTATCTCTCCTTTGCTACAGGGTCTTCTTTCTTCTCTCAGTTGAATAAACTAAGGAAAATCTAGGGTCTCTTTGGAAGCCCTAGGTTGGCACTTGTATTCTGCCAAATACCCACTCATGATTTCATGCTCTAAGTGGTATCCTTGCTCTCCACTTCCTATATGGGAATAGGAAGTGCATGCATCTTCTTTTTCTTCTTGAAACCTTCTATAGATCTCACTGCAACTCTCTCCTCCTTGAAACCCTCTTGGAGTTTCAATGCATTTCTCTTCTTCTTTCTTCTTAGATCTAAAAATGGATGAGGGTAAGCTCATCCTCTCCATAATTTTGTTCTCCTATTCTTCTTATATTCTGATTGGATCTGAAATCCATAGGCTGAGCCAAGATGGCAGCTCTTATACCACCGTAATATCCCAAAATGGGAATAGCTACACTATTGGGAATAATCTGAAGTATTACCAATGTGGAGCTTCAGAAAAACATGAGCATGGAAATGTAGAGTAGCTCATTAGATATCCAATAAAATCAAACCAGCAGATGAAAGAACCTCAGCAACAAGATGATCTATATTCTCCTTCCCGGGTGGGGAAATGTAGCAATATAGAGCATAAAACAGTTATCTTTAGAAAATAACACTATAAAAGTGAGAAATGGGACTTGGATCCCTTGGAAGACATGATATAAAACTCACATGCATAATTTTAGGTGAAACAAATCACTCTAGCTCATATAAATAGATCTCCCGACTCTATGCATCTAAAATAAGCCAAAACCCCATAGCCTAGCTCATGCAGCAACTACTGAAGCAAGGAATGTGTTATTCTAATGAGATTTTCTGCAGAAAATGATGAAATAAGTCTGATATAGATTTTATATTAATCATGCAACAAATAAATGGAGGTTTAACCTCTTATACAGTAGAAACAAGACACTCGACAAAGGTTTCCGGCAAAATACATAAATACATGAATAACAAACAGTACTGCAGAAAATAACGCAGTTACTGCATCTTTGTATTATACATGGCTGAATATGACATGAGATAACATAATAATACAAGGAAATGGCCCTAGGCCTCTTATTAGCACTCCCGGAGGGAAATAAGCACCTCCTCCTCAAAGACTAGCATAAAATCAAAGGGTGCAACCCTGCTACTGCTGCTCCTGCACAAAAGACATACTTTTCTGAAGGAGATTGCACTGTGGCTGATTATCGATGAATGGCCCCAAGCCAAATGCTGAAATGAAGCTCAAATATCTCCCCTTTGATCCCTTAAACAAGCTGATCTAAAGAGAGGATGGAATTCCCGCACAGGAATTCCTTGCACTAAGTAGTGTAGCAACTCCGGCTAAACAGCTGAAGCATGCAAGTAGTCACAAGACTAAGATAGATGAATACATGAATGAATTCCCTTTGATGATATGCCTTCCTTTTATCTTTGGTGAGCCTCCTCACCCCGGACCCCACACAATGTTGAGGTGACTTCCTCATGAAGCTTCCTTTTTCAAAACTACGCTGCCCTAGCTAGCATCCCTCCTCTTTGTAGCAGCGTTGTTGACTTGGTCAACTGGAACTAATCCACCTGCAATGCCTCTGTTCACACCAAGGGATCTTCTATCTAGTTCTCATATGTGTGTCTAGGCTGATCCTTGTTCACATTGAGCTAGTTTACTTGAGTTATTTCTTCCTTCTCAAGAATGGATGTTAACTTAGTCAAACTTGACTATGTCTCCCTCTAATTTTCCCTTGTTCCCACTTGGAAGTGTAAAACCAGCTCCTAAGGTGATCTCCTTCCTCACTAAGGTGGAATTTATTCATATTTTTATTTTTCATGGGCTTCCTTACCCATTTATTCCTCTCTTAGGTGAAAGTAGCAAAATCTAATATTCCAAATTGATGTGTGCAAATTTTGGAATATTACACCCTCAGACTTGAACATCTTCACAAAAAATAGTATCTTAAAATCCATACGCGACTATACCCAGAATTTTCCGCGTATATACGTGAGTCCATTCATATATATCCGCGTATACCTTTTTAATCATTAAAAAATATATAATATTCCCTATTTTCGAGGCAAGGTTGATGGTTATTCCCGTAATTCAACCACCCCAACCCGTGGCCTAACTGTTTCCAACTGCTGAAACTAATTTTGAGGAGTATAAAATCCCCTCATGTGCATGGCCTAAGGAAGAGAGAAATTTATAGATATTATACTCTGTTGGAGTCTTATTTCAAGTCTGATAATCTCGTGCCTCCTGCACTTCCCAGGTATATTCAGGAAACCCTTGTTTCCTTGAGATGCTCATCATCATATATGACATCTAGTGTGCACACATCTTGGAATAATTCTTGTGAGGCGAGGGCTGGACGGATCCAGAGGACGGTATGCTTGAAGGCCGTGGAAGGATTAAGGTGATCTCTCCACATTTCTATTACTGTATGTGCTATTTGTAATAAGAAGAACCATCTTGTTCTCTATATTCACTTGTTTATATCTATTTATATATGTGTAATTATCATTAACTGAATGTTTAATATTGTTCTTATGATATTATGCATGAGTTACACTGACATTTAGGAACTATATATGTTGTAAAACTAGAGTTTCGTGTTCGTTCTTTCTTGATTTTAAGGTTACGAAGCACGAAGGGTTGCTGGGGGTTTGCACCCCGCAGGATCTACATCAAACGTTGGACTTTCGGGTAAGTTCCGCAGCTTGTTATATCTAGTTTTCAGTATAAAATATAGGTTAGGTGAGTCCTTCTTGAATGGTATGCCCCTGATCTATGAAGGTTGCCAACCCAAAAACCTTTAAGGCGTTATATCCCAAAACATGGAGTATTTTAATACATGGATATGCAAATATACAGCTCATAAAATGTGGGGAGAAAATATCTAAACCCCCAAACTGAATTTCAAGACAATCCGGAAAGGATTTCCTGAAATATGCAAAAATGGAAAAATGTCGGAGTTACAGTCTCAAGACTGAGTAGCAGTTGCAACTCAATAATTGGATAGAGATGGTTGAAGATGCTACATAATATGAATAGACCTCCTCCAATGGATCTTCCAATTGAAAGGCTGATCCTAACACTGAAGATCTCACCCTCTAATCAAGCAATGAAACCCCTCACTGCAAATGCTCTCTGAAATAATGCAGTCAAGGAGAGGGACTGCATTGTAGGAGAAAGGAAATATGTTGGCCAAGTGCCAAGATCTGAAATCTGCCACAAAGTCTTCCTCACTGATCTCCCAAAGGAAGTAAATATTCCTCCTCTGAAAAACAGGCTCCAGAAGTGGTGTTGTGAAACCTCCACTGCAACACCCTGCAACACAACGTTATACTTCAGCAGAAATAATGTTATAGCTGAAGGAGGTGGCTTGGCCTTAAGCCTGAATGTGGAGAAATGAAGTACAAGGTCCTTCAAGAGGCCTCCCTTGAAAGGAGAAGGAATTCCTAAACAGGAATGCCTTATGCTAAGCAGCACAACAACTCTTCTAAATAGCAAGAGAATGCAAAATAGTCATACATACCATAAAACCAATAATCCATAACATGTCTTGCTATGGCTGCCTTTCCCTCCTTTTACACAAATGGAAACCCTCTCACCATGGGTCCCACTCATTAGGGTTTCCTCCACCAAGGAATCTTCCTCCCACTATCTCTGCGCTGTCTCAAAAGATGATCTCCACCTCCTATTCCAGCGTTGTTGACTTGGTCAAACTTGACCTTGTCCACATGCAAACGCCCCTTTTCACACATGAGGGTGTAAAATATAGCTCTTATGACTATCCATTTTCACACTATGAGGGATTTTATTCATATTTCTGAAATGTATGGGCCTCCTTACCCATTTATTCATCTCCTAAGTGAAATCAGCAAAAATTAATATTCCAATTAGCTACATGCTAATTTTGGAATGTTACAGTCCTCCCCTCCCAAATGTTGCTTGTCCTCAAGCAACTGCAAGGATAGAACTGAGAAGTCTCCCCTCCTCCTCCTGTAGCATCCACATATGATAAGCTCCTCCAAGGAATAAGATGTTGTCTCATCAATAAATCTCCATATTGCCCCTCCCAAGCATGCAAGCTAGCTAAAAAGCTATCATCATGAAGAAGTAAAATACTCAAGGAGGCAACAAGGTGTTGTCTAGAGGTCCGTTTGAGGCATGGGATCTGAAATGCATTGGGAACCATCATTCCCATATGGATCCTCCATCCCCAAGCTATCATCCATACAAAATGAGTTACCTCCCAACATGGCAACTCCTGAAAATTATCCTCCACCTTTGGCTCCTGAAAAGTAGGTGGGCTGAAAATCTGAACATGGTAGAAAAAGTAGCCTACCCATGCTATCCTCCTCTCCACTTATGATAAGTGTAGAGTATTTTTTCATCTTGGGCTGCAATAATATTTCCCTCAAGTGGCAAGATGAAGACTAGACCTCCAAAGATCTCCTCTCCAACGTTGTGAATCAAGCTTTCCCAAACCATACCATATATGATGAATAGGACTTGATCATCATATGACATCCAATCAATCCAATGGCCCACCTCAAAAAGGAACAAATGTTTTACTTTAGTGGCCATACCATCTCCCATGCTCCCATTAGAACATGCAATGCAAAAAGTGTGGGAATCCTCTTCCCCAAAGGACACATCCAACCAATGTGTCTCTCCCCCAATCATGTTCCCAATAAAAATAAGAACAACATCAACAGATGAAATAATGATTAGCATCAAAATTATGGAAATACTGAAGGTTTCATGTGGTGTTGGAACGTACCAACAGTCTCCCAAGTGGTTACAACGTAGTTTTCCTAACTGTTGTTTCAGAAAATTACATGGCAAGTTGTTTCTTGATACATGGCTAATTATGTATGTCATCACATCTACTAATGAATAGTAAATGGTTGGGTTAATTAACTGAACATACATGATATGATAAAACACTTGCCCAAGGCCACACAAAATATGGTTGTCTCCATCATATAGTTTGGCCCGAAATTGACCATGGAACCCAAATAAAAGCTTGCCCTCTTGTGGAGCAATGCACTGCATAGAAATGGTAAGAGTATGCAAATACTGTGTTAGACAATCAATAAATGTAAAAACCATATTCTTACCATGTACTGGAAGTAAGAATATGTATGGATCCATAAATAATTCCTCCATAGTGGTATGACATACTCCCATGAAGAGGACTGAACCATGTGTTGCACGAAGATCCTCCTTCTTATGCTTAGATATCAAAGTTAAGAAGATCATATCAATGTAATAGATGTTTCCATCCACTACTCCATCACTCTCACCTCCTCCTTGTCCACCAAGGGCATCAAATGTGAAATGATCCTGGGGACACTCCATCAATAAGTCCAAGCTCCAATTGACAGCGTTGTTGGCTTATGCAAATATGCTCCTGCCAACTCATAGCTTCGTTCTCTGACATGTTCCTTGTCGAAGACATCTCCCACAATGCTGCTATATATAAGAAGTTCCTTCCAAAGTGGAAGTACCTCCCTATCATCCAATGCTAAGTAGTAGACCCTTTGCACCATGATAGTGCCATCACCTACTCCTGCAACATCGTGCAAAGTATAAGAGCAAATCTGCCCATGCTCTCCCAAGAACAACCCAAGCAACCAAAGTTTTTGTTGCCTCCTCATACCTCCATCGTACAAATCATGTGATGAAAACATAATAATTGATATGAATAATGTCATATCAATACAATGCATCCATACTCCTTGCTTGATCTAGGTGGATATTGGTGGCCACCCGCCTATTCCACTTGGGCCCCCACCATTGTCTCTTTTAGCTTTTCAGTTTCGGCATAACTTACTATTTTTAGCAGTTTTTCAGGTCCTGAACTTCCGGAGCCGTTTTGAGGCCCTAAACAACGTTTTTTGGGCATCACGCCTCCAACAAATGATATCAATGGCGAAAGTTGTAGTCCTCGGATAGAGCTTTCTAATGATGTATCATGTGCGTCAAATGGAGATAGTATGCCAAAGTTACGTCCCTGGGAAGTTGAAACACCAATTTACCCAAACGGGGCCCATAGTTTTGGCGCTTAATCTCCTAGGGTTAGTTTTTTGGATGTTTAGGGCTCTCCATTGTTGCTCAATAATAAATAGGCCCTCGAGCCTCATTGTAACTCAGTTTAGAGGCTTTTAGCCACCACATCTCTTCTCAAAGATAGCTACCAGCACCCTAGCTAGTTTTATTTCCATTCTATCTATAAGCAAATTTCAGTTCTTTGATATTAATGAAGTGAAGTGTTATTTCCGCTGCATCTCTGTATTTATGGTTATATGTTTATTCTGTTGCATTCCTGCATAAATCCGGATCAATGGTATCAGAGCGGTCTGCTTTTTCTCGATCCTTATTTGCATGTCCCCAACGAGGTCAGGGTATAAGGAGCTAGGGCTTGATCTGGTGGAACCTTTGCAAGATCGGCCTCGCAAACCTTGTTAGGTCCTTATATCACTAGTATAGTCCCTTATTATTGTTAGTGTAACCCCCTTATTGTTATTATTGTACCCTTGTAACCCCCATTTTTTTATTATTGTGCCCTTAAATTATCATTGTTAGGTTGGCTAGGATTACATTGTGGCCCACTAGGATTACATTATGGCCCCATGGACTCCTATATATAGAAAGGAGGGTTTGTAAATTGTAATATCCAAGAATTGTTCATTTATGTAATGTATTGGAGGTTTCCCCCTCGAAGTGGCTTATTTCTAAGTCGTTGATATCTTTTTTCTTCTATTTTTGGAGCTGGTTACACAACATTTGGTATCAGAGGTTTGGATTCTAGGGTTTTGCTGCTCCAAACAGGTCATCGTGGCATTTTCGCTATAACTTTTTTTCTACGAAGTTTCAGAAGCTGAAATTTTTAGGGTGTGAAGCTAAAATCCTGAGGAAGATTTTCTAAAAATTTCAGAGCTTTGTTCGCAATATTTTAGGAGATATCATCTGTGGAAGTTAGGTCTTTTTTCAAGCTCCTAAACAGGTCATCGTGGAATTTTCGCTATAAGATTTTTTCTATGAAGGTTCAAAATCTGAAATTCATATGGTACGAAGCTGAAATCCTGAGGAAATTTTTCAAAAAAATTCAGAGCTTGGTTCGCAATATTTCTTGAGATATGATCTGTGGAAGGCAGTGCTTTTTCAGGCTCCTAAATTTCATCTCAAAGAGGTGATCGTGGGAAAAGTTCAATAACTCTCTCTCTAGGAATTGGATTTGAGTGCCGTAAAAAGTGGTTGCAATTACACGGACTTTAGTTTCTTGGATATCAATTTCAGAGACAAAGGATGAAACAGTGACACGTGGCAAGTCCTACAAGTTTGCTCTACTGAACCAGTCCAAAATTAGGTCATTGTGGGAGATTGGACACAACTTTTTCTTGGAGAATCAAAATTAGATCAGACCTACGCCATTTGAAAGAAGCTTCAGAGGGCTACTACAGGGCTGAATTTTAGATATTGAAGATTTTCAATTACAGAGATAATTCAATTTCAATATCGAGCTCCTCAAAGCAAGTAAAAGAATAGGTATCAATATTGGATTCTAAAATGGCGCCTAAAAAGAATTCAACACCCATTAAGCCTTCAGAAGGCTCTACCATGACTCATGAAGATGAAGAATTGCAACATGATCTATCAAAATTACAAGAGCAAGTGAAAAAAATTTCACTCTCGCAAAGAGCAACAAAAAATGAAATGGAAGTTTTGAAGAAAGGCGTGGAAGTGAAGATGGACAGTTTGAAGAAAGGCATGGAAGCTAAGATGGATGGCATGGAAGTGAAGATGGACGGTTTGAAGAAAGGCGTGGAAGCTAAGATGGATGGCATGGAGGCTGGCATGGAATCTAAGATGGATGACATGGAAGCTAAGATCGATGAGAAAATGGAAAACATGAAGAATTTTCTAAAAGCAGACATGGAAGGTTTGACAAAGTTGATACGAGAAAGGTTTCCTAATGGTGAAAATATAGTAGAAGAACCTCATGATGAGAACAAAATAAATGTTAATTGTGATTTCATAAACTCTAATGTTGGCGGGAAGAACCACCATATTCCAAAGATGGATATGAGGAAGTTTGATGGAAAGGATCCTGTAACATGGATACTACAGATGGAACAATATTTTGATCTCCATAATGTGCAAAACACACAAAAGGTACGCATTGCAACTTTACATTTAGAACAAAATACATTTGTATGGTATCGATGGCTTTGCTCCGGTAAAAAAATTGTCACTTGGTCAATTTTTACGGAAGAAATGATAGCACATTATGAGGATACAAAGAGCAACACCTTCTTTAGCCAATTGATAAATCTCAAACAAAAGGGTTTAGTGGGGCAGCACATTGAGGAATTCCAAAAATTGAATATAAGGGTAACTGATATTCCAGAGGAACACAGGATCAATCTCTTCATAGGCACTTTAAAGGATAATATCCAACATGAAGTTCGCGTTTTGGAACCAGATTCATTGGAGAAGGCATTCAGGTTGGCAGAAAAGTTGAATGTAAAGTAATGGCGACAAGGAATCCTACCACTCAATTATATAAAGAAGGAAGTGTTGCTACGCCTAGATTTCCACAACCTACAAGGTTGACACCACAACAATTGGAAGAAAAAAGAGCAAAAGGGCTTTGCTACAGTTGTGATAGCAAATACACTAAAAGTCATAAGTGTGTTGAGAAGAAATTATTTTACATAGATTGTGAAGAGGAAGAAGAAAATGAACAAGAAGAGGATATACACCAGGAACCAACCCTAGAAGAGGAAGAAATGAATCCGACCATATCGTGTAATGCACTGGCAGGAATTACCACTACTCAAACTCTCAAGATAGCAGGACAAATCAAGAAGAAAAAGGTAATAGTGTTGATTGATTTAGGTAGCACCCATAATTTTATTCATTGTAGGGTAGCCAAGGAATTAAATTGTTTCCTATACCCAGCACCAGAATGTCAAGTGATGGTTGCAAATGGAGGAACTATAAATTGCTCTGGAAAATGCCATAATATCAAGCTAACCATGGGGGAATATGTATTGACTAGTCCAATGCTTTCCATTCCTATGGGAGGTGCTGATGTTGTACTAGAAGTACAATGGTTACAATCTTTGGGGACGGTAGCTTTTAATTTTCAAGAACTTTTCTTGAATTTTTTTTCAGAAGGAAAGGAAGTCGAATTACGGGGTATTGCGGGGAAGCTAGGAAGGATAATAAGCTCTAATGTCATGACAAAGCTTCTAAAGAAAGAACAGCGAGGCGTAATTGCACAATTATGCTCACTAGAAGTTCAAACATCAAAATCATCTATTTCTGCAGATCTCCAACAAGTCTTGGACAATCATTCCAAGGTGTTTGAAACTCCCAAAGGACTCCCACCTATTCGTGATCATGATCATGCTATTCATTTGATTCCAGGAAGTGTTCCTCCAAACATCGGGCCTTATAGATATCCTTACTTCCAAAAGAGCGAAATTGAACATATGATTGCAGAAATGTTAGAGGCGGGTATAATTCAACCTAGTCAGAGTTCTTTCTCTGCTCCTGTAGTATTGGTACACAAGAAGGATGGATCATGGCGAATGTGTCCGGATTATAGGGAGCTCAATAAGCTCACCATTAAAGACAAATTTCCCATTCCTGTGATTGATGAATTATTGGATGAGTTACATGGAGCAATTTATTTTACCAAGTTGGATCTTCGTTCAGGATATCATCAAATTAGAATGAAGAATGAAGATATTCCAAAAACAGCATTTCGAACTCATGAGGGTCATTATGAATTTTTGGTCATGCCTTTTGGCCTTACCAATGCACCTTCTACATTTCAGGGGTTGATGAATTCCATTTTCAAACCCTTCCTTAGAAAATTTGTGCTAGTAATTTTTGATGATATACTAATCTACAGCAGGTCTTGGAAGGATCATGTTGAACATGTTGACAGGGTGCTCAAACTATTGCAGGAGAAACGATTATATGCAAAAAAATCCAAATGTTTCTTTGGAGTACAAGAGGTGGAATATCTGGGTCATATTGTATCTCACGAGGGTGTTAAAGTAGACCCTAACAAAATTAAAGCCATTAAGGAATGGAAAGTCCCCACAACCATAAAGAAGTTGCGAGGATTTCTCGGGTTAACAGGGTATTATCGCAAGTTTGTTAAGAATTATGGGAGAATAACGGCACCTCTAACAACATTATTGAAGAAAGATGCATTTTCATGGACTCCTGAAGCAACTAAGGCCTTTGAACATCTTAAAGAGGCAATGTGCCTAGCACCGGTCTTAGCTACGCCAGACTTCACAAAAACCTTTATTGTGGAATGTGATGCCTCAGGAAATGGAATTGGTGCAGTTTTAATGCGGGAAGGAAGACCCATTGCTTTTGAAAGTCGTCCAATCAAAGGAAAGTATTTACAGAAACCTATTTATGAGAAGGAAATGTTAGCAATACTGCATGCACTAAAGAAATGGCGAACTTACTAATGGGAAGACACTTCAAGGTAAAAACCGATCATGATAGTCTTAAACACTTTTTGGAACAAAGACTATCGTCAGAAGAGCAGCAAAAATGGGTCACAAAGATGTTGGGTTATGACTTTGAAATAATCTACAAAGAAGGAAAGCTTAATGTTGTTGCAGATGCACTCTCAAGAAAGAATGAAGAGGTGGAAGCATTGCTTTGTGCCATTTCTATTATCCAACCAGATTGGATAACCGAAGCAAAAGATGAATGGAAGAAGGACAAAGATGTATGGACACTCATTCAAAAGTTGCAGCAAGATCCTAGTACATCTGATACATTTAGTTGGAAAAATGATTCCTTATGGTACAAAGATCGCTTATATCTTTGTAAGAATTCCCAACTAAAACAAAATATTCTTTTGGAATTGCACACTTCTCCTTTAGGAGGACACTCAAGATTTTAAAAACTTACCACAGGGTGAAGAAAGAATTTTTTTGGGATGGCCTTAAATCTGATATTCAAAAGTTTGTGGCGGAATGTTTGGTTTGCCAGCAGAATAAAGTGGAAACAATTAAGACCCCGGGACTTCTACAAACTTTATCCATTCCAAGTCAACGTTGGGAGGAGATTTCAATGGATTTTATCACAGGTTTACCTAAGTCCGAAGGAAAGAGTGTCATCATGGTGGTAGTTGATAGACTTACCAAGTATGCACACTTTTGTGCATTATCTCATCCATTTAAAGCAAATACAGTTGCTACTACATTTATGGACACAATTCAAAAGCTACATGGAAACCCAAGGGTTATTGTGAGCGATAGAGATCCCATTTTTACTGGAAATTTTTGGACGGAGTTATTTTCTTGTTTGGGTACTCAATTAGCTCATAGCTCATCTTATCATCCTCAATCGATGGTCAAACTGAGATAGTAAATAAATGTTTGGAAGGATATCTTCGTTGTTTTGTATCTGATAAACAAACACAATGGGTCAAGTGGTTACCTCTCGGCTGAATGGAGGTATAACACTTCCTTCCATAATGCAGCAAAAATGACCCCATTTATGGCACTTTATGGATATCATCCACCATCGATCACATCATCTTTAAGGGAAAATTCGAAGGTTCAAGCAGTGGAAGATCACATCGAGCATCGGCAAGAAGTTCTCCAACTATTAAAGGATAACCTGAATTTGGCACAAAATCGAATGAAACAACAGGCAGATCAACATCGCAGCGAGAGAAGTTTTGATGTAGGAGATTGGGTATTTTTACGGCTACAACCATATAAACAAATGTCCCTCAAGCAAACTAAGAAGGATAATAAATTATCGCCAAAGTACTATGGTCCTTACAAGGTGTTGCAAAAGATTGGTACTATGGCATACAAATTGGAGCTTCCTGCTTCTTCACGAGTACATCCAGTTTTCCATGTTTCATGCTTAAAGAAGGTTATAGGTGAAAATCTTCCAGTTCAAACAATATTGCCAGAACTTGATGAGGAAAGAAAAATCATATTGGAACCTGAAGCGGTCATGGAAACAAGAGCTCGACAGCTACGGAATCGATCAATTTCAGAGTATCTCATCAAGTGGAAGAACTTACCCACTGAAGATTCTACATGGGAGGATGAGAATTTTATACAGAAGCACCCGGAGCTACTCAAGCGTTGAGGACAACACTTTTTTGAAGGAGAAGGGCATGTTAGGTCCTTATATCACTAGTATAGTCCCTTATTATTGTTAGTGTAACTCCTTTATTGTTATTATTGTACCCTTGTAACCCCCATTTTGTTATTATTGTGCCCTTAAATTATTATTGTTAGGTTGGCTAGGATTACATTGTGGCCCACTAGGATTACATTATGGCCCCATGGACTCCTATATATAGAAAGGAGGGTTTGCAAATTGTAATATACAAGAATTGTTCATTTATGTAATGTATTGGAGGTTTCCCCCTCGAAGTGGCTTATTTCTAAGTCGTTGATATCTTTTTTCTTCTATTTTTGGAGCTGGTTACACAACAAACCTCGACGGATGCCGATGGGGGATGAAAAGAAAGATTAGGGAGCAGGAGATCCTATCAAAATATTGCTCGAGGAGGCCCTCGAAAAACAAAAGAACGCGATGATGGATAACTTTGCTTAGATCCTTCAACGGCTGCCCACCGGCGGCGCATCTGCATCCAGCAGCCACTCTGGAGGTGCGACTCCTTTTAAGGTACAAGTAAATTTTGACATTCCCATATTTGAGGGTGAAATAGACGCAGATGCCGTAGATATATGGTTGAATCTATTAGAAGGATATTTCTCTGTTCATGACTTCTCAGACCGGGAGAAGATTATTTTTGCACTCCTCAAAGCTACCCCCCATGTTAAGGACTGGTGGGAAACCTACTGTGAGAACAAGGACCAGACAGAACCCTCTCTATTCTCGGTCGTACCAACTTGGAATTCTTTCCGAGATGCTGTCAAGGAACAATACTATCCCTTGGGGAGCTATGAGGAAAAGTACATACAATGGACCACGCTGTGACAACAAAGGGATCAAGATGTGCATGAGCTGACGAATCTGTTCCATACCCTACGCACAAAGTTGGGTATCAAATATTCAGAGAAACATTTGGTGCTAAAGTATCGCAACTATCTGCACAGATACATTCAGGAGGAAATGGAGTTCCTCGACATCTCCTCGCTTGGTACAGCATACCGGTATGCTGCCAAGATTGAGCAGAAATTCAAACAGAAGAAGCGAGACTTTGGATCTGCGAATCAAAAGCAAGGGAAAGGTGCTTCCAAACCGTAGAACAAAGGACAGAGCCAAGGCATGGTGGCTAAATACAACCCATCAAAGCCACAAGAAAAGAACAGCACCGCAAAGCCAAAGAAGGACACGGGAAAGTGGTGTGAGTTCCATAAGAGCTCCACTCACAACACAAGTGAGTGTCGGGCCAAGCAGTCGCTAGTGGCCGAGATGAGGGCTTCTGAGTCAGATGCATGCTCGACTCTGAATCAGAACCTGAAAAGGCGAATGAAAAAGGGAAACAGATTATTGATGCGGAGCCCAACGCCACTGTTGCCACTGCAAAGATCCAAAAGGAGGAACCGGAAGATCCAGAGGAGGAGGAACGTCTCTTCCACTCCCGGATGTGGGTAAAGGGCTCCCCGGTACAGTTCATTGTCGACAATGGGAGCCAAAAGAACCTCATTTCAGCAGACGCCGTGAAGCGGTTGGGCTTGCCGACCACAGCTCACCCACATCCATACACCATCGGGTGGCTTCACCAAGGACGAGATCTCCGCGTCAGCCAGCGGTGTCGCCTTCCCTATAGCATCAAGCCCTTCACGGATGAGGTATTATGTGACGTTGCTCCTATTGATGTTTCTGATGTATTATTAGGACAACCATACTTGTGGAAGCGTCATGCTGTGTATGAGTCTCGACCTCGTGATGTTATTGTTACTTTGGGAAATAAGTTGTACAAGATACCAGAGGTACCACCTCCTACGGCTATCTCTTTGGTTACTGCAAAACAATGCAGTAAGCTCATTTCCCAAACCAGGAAATTTGTTTTCCTGATGATCCGCCTTCAGGGCAAGAAGAAGATTGTGGCCACGACCTCTAGACAGGGCTCCTCTACACGACAACAACAAATGGATAAGGTTGTGGAGGAGTACGGGGAAATCTTCACCTCACCCGCAGGGGTTCCTCTGCACTGTCAGGCCAAGCACCCGATTGATCTGACCCTAGGTGCGCCGCTACCCAATGGACTGATCTATCGACGCTCTGTTCTAGAGAACGATGAAATCAAGATGCAAATTCAGGAGCTGCTGCAAAAAGGTCACATCCGACCAAGTTCATCGCCCTATGGGAGCCCAATCGTGTTGGTACAGAAGAAGGATGGGATGTGGAGACTCTGTATTGACTATCGGGCGCTAAACAAGATCACTGTTTGGAATAGGTACTCGATCCCACGGATTGATGACCTTCTGGACCAACTCAAAGGTGCAAAATATTTCAGCAAGATCGACCTGAATTCTGGGTATCACCAAGTACCAATTGAACCCTCTAATGTGTGGAAGATTGCCTTCAAAGCCAAAGAAGGCCTTTTTGAATGGCTAGTCATGCCTTTCGGGTTGACGAATGCTCCTGCAACCTTCATGACGATGATGGACGACATCTTGCGGCCATTCACCAACTCATTTGTAGTGGTGTACTTGGATGACATTCTGATCTTTAGCAAGACTTGGGAAGAGCACCTTCACCACATCCGACAAGTCCTCCAAACACGCGGCAACACAAGTTAAAGCACCAGAAGTGCACGCTGGCATGACCTGTGTCTTCAATATCCTGGGATAAATTATTGATGAAAGGGGGTGCATGTGGATTCAGCCAAGATCCAAGTCATTCGAGATTGGTCAAATTTCAACCACTATAAATAAAGCTTCCCTGCAGCCTTTCTGGGTCTTGCTATTTTCTATCGCAGGTTCGTATTTGGATTCCTTCATATCACTTGCCCCTTGAGTCAAGTCACCAAGGAAGGAGTGAAAGAAAAATTCTTTTGGTCGGAATCTCAACAGAAGGCGTTCGTAGAATTAAAACATTGCCTCTACTCTTCCCCAGTGCTCACATTACTAGACTTGCAATAACCATTTGAGATCGAGAAAGATGCCTTTGACTACGCTATTGGGGCAAAGCTTCTACTAAACAGTGACATCCAGCAGCATATCACAGTGAGACGTTGTCCAAGATGGGTCATGTCAATCCAACCTATGACAAAGAAATGTATTCCATTGTGCAAGCCTGTCGATACGGAAGCATTACATTTTGGGGAAGGAAACAATCATCCACAATGCACCACCGGCCCTGCAATTCATGGCTGTGACATGGAAGTCGTAATGGTCACCATTAGAAGTGGTCCACATCTCTGCAACAATTTCATTTGAACATCAAGTACAAGAAGGGTAGCACCAATAATGTTGTATATTTCCTCAACCGACCACCGATCATGGCCATAAACATTGTTCTCAACTCTTGTGGGCATGAGACTTCTTATTGGCTGTTTCTCTACAAGAGCGATCCAGAATTCAGCTACACATACAAGGCACTCTTGGGGGTATGCAAGTTCCAAATTTTCACCTCCAAGATGCACTATTATGTCACCTGGGACACCTTTGTGTTCCTTCAAGCGAGCGTGCCAAGTTGATATGGGAAGCACACTACAACTGTCACGGGCATTTGTTGAGAAAACAAGCAGCAATACTGGCTTAAGCATTTCTATCAGTCGAACCTTCCTGTGAACATGCCAAGCACATCTGATCCCTACACAAATATTAATCTATCACAAAGAAGCAAGGCCTATATACTCTAATACCTACCCTGTCGACCTTGGGAATCCTCGACCATGGGATTACATGTCGGGCCTGCCTTCTACTAAGAATGGAAATGGTCAGATTCATGTTTGTTGACAGATTCTCGAAGATGGCCATTATAGCGGCCTGCAAGACGAATATCACAGTAGAACCCACTGCTAAACTCCTCTTTGAATGAGTGTGGGTGCACTTTGGGATCCCACAGTCTATCATATCATATCGAGATAGCAGGTTCCTCAGCACATTTTGGTCCAGCCTCTGGTCAATGTTGGACACAAATCTCACCAAGTCCACAGCTTTCCATCCCCAAACAGATGGCCAGACAAAGGTCGTCAACAGAATGATTGTACACATTCTGTGCATGTAAAATTCAAAGCATCCACACACATGGGACGAGAGCCTCCCCTATGTACAAAATAGTTATAACAGGGCTCTCCACAGTTCAATTGGCCATAGCCCCTTTCAGGTGGGCTTTGGATTCCAGCCACTATTTCCCATTGACGTAGCCATGCCATTTGCAGTTGCTCAAGCCGATTCAGCTCATGTCCAGTCTGAAGTTGACAAGGCAAGTAGCTTCATCGAGTGCATTCAACACATCCACCAATAGGTTCATGATATATTGGACAAAGCCAATGTGAAGTACAAGCACCGCCATGATCAACACCAGGTGCCACACAACTTTTAGGTGGGCGACAAAGTATGACTAAATTTGCAGAAGGAGCGCCTCACTAGACCCCACCGCAAGCTTCGCCCGCTCCGATACAGGTTGTACACCATCACCAAGGTTGTAGGGAAAAATCCCTTCGAGCTTAGTATTCCTCCATTCCTTGGTCTGCACCTAGTCTTCAATGTGGATCGCCTTCGTCCTTACTTCCCACCTCTACTGGACACCTCAGACATTGCAGAACAACTCACACCAACAAAGTTAAACCCAGAATGCATGGAATAGGCCACCACAGATTGTATCATGGACATGCAAATCAAGAACACTCGCCACCAGAAGATCCAACTGTATTGAGTTGTCAAAGCTGGCCAACTCCTGCACCAAGGAAAGTGGTTCACCAGGGACCAAGTTCAGCAGAACTTTCCTCATCTCATGGAGGAACTTAACGCAATGGGGACCATTGCTTCCTAAGGGGGGGGGAATGATCCAGGTGGATATTGGTGGCCACCCGCCTATTCCACTTGGGCCCCCACCATTTTCTCTTTCAGTTTTTCAGTTTCGGCATAACTTACTATTTTTAGTAGTTTTTCGGGTCCTGAACTTCCGGAGCCATTTTGAGGCCCTAAACGAAGTTTTTTGGGAATCGCGCCTCCAGTGGATATCATTTTGCTTCAGAAATGATATTCATGGTGAAAGTTGTAGTCCTCGGATAGAAATTTCTAATGATGTATCATGTGCGTCAAACGAAGATAGTATGCCAAAGTTATGTCCCTGGGAAGTTGAAACACCAATTTACCCAAACGGGGCCCATAGTTTTGGCGCTTCATCTCCTAGGGTTAGGTTTTTGGATGTTTAGGGTTCTCCATTGTTGCTCAATAATAAATATGCCCTCGAGCCTCATTGTAACTCAGTTCAGAGGCTTTTAGCCACCACATCTCTTCTCAGAGATAGCTACCAGCGCCCTAGCTAGTTTTATTTCCATTATGTCTGTAAGAAAATTTCAGTTCTTTGATATTAATGAAGTGAAGTGTTAATTCCACTGCATCTCTGTATTTATGGTTATATGTTTATTCTATTACATTTCTGCATAAATCCGGATCATTGCTGCCTTAGATGTAAGTATCCTGCCAAACTTCTTCCACCCACATACCCTTTGAAAGAGGATATGTGACATGATGGACAAACTCTTTCAAGAGTAGCCAACGTAGCCATGCCTCTTTCTGCCCGGTGTCATAAATATGCAAGTGGCTCACTAGCCTCTTTCTCTCCATCCACACCCATTCATCCACATGCGGATGTCTCCTACCATGCTCCATCTTGGTACTCCTCCAATGAAGACTGCCATTCTCCCAAATCAGATTTTTATTCTTGCATTTCATGGGATGTTGAAATGCAAATCCTTGGAGATATCCTAGAAAAGATCTCACACCAATTATCATCTTGAATCCACAAAGATCCAAGTGTAATGAAGGAAAAACCTCCTCACTGTTGCTCAATGATAGCATTGTAAAACTCCTCAATGGTGTATTGGTTGTCTCATACTCCAACTCAAAGATGAACATATGGTTATGTATAGGAGTGTTTTGGACAGGGTTCATCTTATCCTCCAAAAGTTCACACCCCAACCTCAAGTGTGGTATGCCACTCAACCATGGAACATGAGGATGATGGTTCATTCCTCCCTTGATCAGTTCAAGGTTGCACAATGCAGTACAATCCTGCTGCTCCAAATCAACAGTATGTGTTGACCCTTGGTCATGCAAAGGAAAATTTCCACAATCCTCTAAAATATTTGCTGCAATAATAGAAAGTGGAAATTAAATCATACCTTGATGGAACTTGGGAACTACTTGTATGGCTGCAATAGTTCCTCCATCTAATGTGTTGGCTCCCCCAACTGCTGATACTGATGGTTGCTCCTCCAAGGTTGTGACAGCGCCGGTACAAGGCTCCTCTAATGGTGGTGAGGGCTTCTCCTCCTCTCGTTTCTCTTTGAAAAATTCTCTAATCAGCCTTTGAGTAAACTCAGCAAAAATATTCACTCTTGCATGCCTCAAATGGCTAAACCACCAAATGTTGGCTTCACCCTCAAGGTGCAGCGCTGCAATTTCTACAGCCTCTCTCTACCACTGGATGTAGTAGAAAGAATGCATCAAGTCTTCTTGCCCAATATTTTGTTGTAGATGACCCATCAAAGGTAGAAAATAGAAAACTATTTCCCTTGATTCCCCCCTTGCCATAATGTCTCTTTTCTTCCTCCAAATGAATGATCGGTGGGAAAGCTAGAGTCTCCTTGAAGGCTCTAGGTTGAGATTTGTACTCAACAAGGTAATCACTTAGAATTTTTTGATCCAGGTGTCCTCTATTCCCTTGATTTTTGTCTTCTTCAAAAGAAAGTGGCATATTGGAATGCTTTGGAGCTCTCTGCAACACTTCTTTTCTTCTCTGGTCATAGGAAGTGCATGGGCCTTCCTCCTCTTAAAACCTTCTAAAGGTCTCACTGCAACTTTCCTCTTCCATTTTCTTATCCTTCTTGGAGAGGTTCTTCATGGATCTGAAAAATGATGAGACAAAGCTTATGTTCTTCATCATTTCAATTTCTTCCTTCTTCTCTTCTTCTTCTTATTGCATAATGGTTAGAACTCACAAGCTGAGCCAAGTTTATGCTCTGATACCACTGTAATATTCCAAATGGGGAATGCAGCAATACATGAACACAAAACTGGAGTAGCAGTGATAAATCAAATCATAAAATGTAAGAAGAGCACAGAGCCATCATATTAATGTTATAGCAGCAAAATGTATACAAGATCTTGAGTAAATAGACACTCAAGTTAGGAAATACAAGCCTCAAGAAAGCATGTACATGAAATATGAAGTATAATGCTACACAGAAAAATTCCCAAGGCTATGACATCGTAGTTTATTAGGAATAACTACTTCTGGAGTATTTCAACACATGGATATGGAAATATACATCTCATACAATGTGGGGAGAAAAGGTCTAAACCCCCAAACTAAATTTCAAGACAATCCCGAAAGGATTTCCTGAAATATGCAAAAATGGAAAAATGCCGGAGTTGCAGTCCCAAGATTGAGTAGCAAATGCAACTCAAGAACTGGATGGAGATGGACAAATATGCTACATAAGATGAATAGACCTCCTCCAATGGATCTTCCAAGTGAAAGGCTGATCCTAACACTGAAGATCTCACCCTCCAATCAAGCAATGAACCCCTCACTGCAAATGCTCTCTAAAATAACACAGTCAAGGAGAGGGACTGCGATGTAGGAGAAAGGAAATATGTTGGCCAAGTGCCAAGATCTGAAATTTGCCCCAAATTCTTCCTCACTGATCTCCCAAAGGAAGGAAAGCTTCTTCCTCTGAAAAACAAGCTCCAGAAGTGGTGTTGTGAAACCTCCACTACAACACCCTGCAACACAATGTTGTACTTCAGTAGAAATAATATTGTAGCTGAAGGAGGTGGCTTGGCCTTAAGTCTGAAAGTGGAGAAATGAAGTACAAGATCCTTCAAGAGGCCTCTCTTGAAAGGAGAAGGAATTACTAAACAGGAATTCCTTGTGCTAAGCAGCACAGCAACTCTGCTAAACAACAAGAGAATGCAAAATAGTCATACAGACCATAAAATCAATAATCCATAACATGTCTTGCTATGGTTTCCTTGCCCTCGTTTTATAAAAATTTAAGCCCTCTCACCATGGGTCCCACTCATTAGGGTTTCCTCCACCAAGGAATCTTCCTCCCACTATCTCTGCGCTGTCTCAAAAGATGATCTCCTCCTCCTATCCCAGCGTTGTTGACTTGGTCAAACTTGACCTTGTCCACATGCAAATGCCCCTTTTCACACATGAGGGTTTGAAATCCAGCTCTTATGACTATCTGTAATATTCCCAACTTAGCTCATAGCTAAGTGGAATATTAATTTTTGCCAACAAATTCAAGTACATGAATAATTGAGCAAGGAGGCTCATAAAACTACTCAAGCATGAATAAAAACCCCTCACAATGTGAAAAGGGGCCATGAAATAACTAGCTCAAGCATCCACATGTGTGAACAAGCTTAAGTTGACCAATTCAACTCAATTTTTCTTTAAAAGAGTGGATCCATGAATAAGACAGCTCAATGTGAATGGAGGCAAATTCAGCAAAACAATTTGAAGACTCCTTAAATGTGAAAAGGGGCAAGGCAAAGAGACTCAATCAAGGAAGATTCTTAGAAGATGAATTTAGTCACATTGAATAAATCAAACCACGCAACACCTAGTTTCTCTCCACTTAATGGGACAGCGTAACCCTAGAGGAGGGAAGCTTGGCAAGGAAGCAAACCCTAGTGGAGTGGGGCCCTTGGAGGAGAAGCACATTTTCTATATAATGAAGGAAGGGAAACCATTTTGGTTTAGATTGGAGATTATATTTTCATGAGGTCTTCTTAGACTTCCTGCATACTTATTTGTTTAGCTAAGTTGTTGCACTACTTAGTGCAAGGGTTTTCTCATGTGGGAATGCCCTGCTTTTTCTTGGAGATCTTGTAGCAAGAGATCTAAGGGAAGTTTCTGATCTATAATTTCCACTTTCAAGTGTTGGGCCAAGCACTTTTTCTCCATATCTGCACATTCCCTTGAGGATACTGCGTTATTTTCACAGTGGTGTAGTGAAAGGGGTTAAAACCCCATTGTTTTGAGCTAGTTTCCCAAGGGGGAGCTCAATCCTTCTTCCGGGAACTGATTAAAATAATTGCAGCCATTTCTCATGTGTATTCATCCATTTCATGCATAACTATAGCCACACTACATTCTTTCAGTTTATATCTGCAGCTGCTTCTTTTATTTTCGGTGTATGCGGGAAAACCCTTGCCGGGTGATCATAATTTCATTGTAAAGGAGATTATATCTCTGTTTCTTTGCCTCATTGAGTAATATAATGTGAATATCAGATTTCATTCTCCATTTTCTGAGTATTTCCTTCAATAGACAGCATAGTCTCTTTGCAGCAGCTCCAGCATTTGCATGTTTTGGGGTTTTTGTCCATTTTCAACTATTTGAGCATGGGAGGCTTGTTTAACTTTGTTGTTTTTATTTGTTTCTGAAATTATCTTGCATGCTGCTCCTATATTGTCTAATATAAGGGAAAAAACTGTTATTTTATACTGCTGTAACTCAATACTCATAAAAACACTGTTTATGTGTCACTAGTGGTGCTTTTCCCGACTTGGTTGTCTTTCTGAAGTGATGCTTGTTGTAGTTTTTGTCAAATGATGAGCTATGCATCTGATATAACCTTTGATATGATAATTTTCTGATTCATCTTGAGTTTCTGAAGAAATTATGCAAATTCTGAAGTAGGATTTCCATTTTGCTGCAACCTTCCTCTTTCAGCAGTTTTCAGCTAGTCTAGTTTGTGGGAGATTTGTTTAAGGTCTCTAAGTTCATTTGTTTCAGATGAAAATCCATAACTAAGTCACATACAGCCCATATGAGAAGAAAAAAGCATTAATCTTTGTTTCTATTGCACAGTTTTTCTTATACATTGTTTTCCTTGAGCTTCTTGTCAATGGTCCTGAAAGGGAAATGTTAGCCTTTGACATAGTTCTATAGACAGAGTCTGATAGTGGAAAAGGTAGCCTCTAGATCTCACCCTCTTTTTAGAGGTGAAATATTCAGTAAATTCCCCTTGCAGTCAATCTCTGGAGTAGATCTAGTTGTTGATTGGTAATGTTTTCGAAAAAGGATCCTCATTTGCTGGATTCATGAGCAGTTCCTGAAAAGGAACATTACAGTGGTATCAAAGCATGATCTCTGGCCCACCCTGTGAAATCAAGCTATCAAAGAAGTGTTGAGGAGAAGCAGCAAGCAGAAATAAAAAAGAATGGAGAGGATGAGATTACTCTCATCAATATTCAGATCCAAGAAGAGCCTCTCAAAGGGGGTTGAACAGTTGGGGGTAGAAAGATGCAGTGAGACTCCAAGAGGGTTTCAAGGAGAAGGGGACTGCAGTGAAACCTTTATGAGGTTTCGAGAAAAACAAGCATGCATGGGAATCCCTCCTTCAAGAGAAGACCAAGATCTAAGGTCTCCTATTGAGGATGAGGCATTTTCCATATCTAAAGAAAAGACTGGGGGTGACAGCGCAGTCATAACAAAGGCACCTCTAACATATCAAGAAGAAGGATTGGTGAGGACAGTTGCACCAAGGAGAGAAGCTCTTGCACCTTTGCAAGGAGTTTTAGAGAATCTCACATATAGAGATTGTGGCACAATCCATGTGCAGTATGTGCCATCATTATCAAATGGTGAGATCTAGAACAGTATAGAGTTTCATAGGGTAAGTAGTATCTACCCCTTTTTATTTCTGAAGAATGATGCACAAAGAAGGCAGGAAGATCCATGCACATCAGTTCTTCCATCTCGCCATGATGATCTATGTCTTGATGCCTCCTTATTTGAAGAAGGGCCATTAGGGCAATCCCCTAATGAGAAGAAAAACAAAGTGTTCCCTCAACATGATACAATGAAGACACCAGAGGTTAGAGGAGACACTATCACAGCGCTGGAGGTTATGGGTAGGAAGAATATTTATGAAAATAACATTTTATTTTATGATTGCATGTGCACTCTTACCTTATATGTGCAGGACATAACTCCCAAGGGGAGTGTTCTACCTTATAAGCTTCATGGCCAACTGTGGGCCAAGATTGTTTTCAAGTATGGCCACCTCCTTGATGAGTTGAGGGAGGTGATGCACTATGATGGGTGCTTCCCTAAAGCCCCAAATATACATTTCACCTTCATCCATGGTGAAGTGATAAGAGCAGCAAGTAAGTGGAATGCAAACCACTTACCATATCCTGATATGAAGCAGGGAGAAGGAAACATGCGCTTGTTTTTATTAGGTGAGTGTGGGTACTCCCCAAAATTTCTGATTCTCGTGACTCATGCCTCGTATTCCAAGAGAAGGTTGCATAATGGGAAGGCATGGTTTTTATGGCTGTCACAAGGAGGGTTTGGACATTATATGCTGAATCTTATGTCCAAATATTTACCCATGTTTAAGGTATGTCTCATGCATTCACATGTATTTTGGATTGAGATGTATTTCAAGTATGTATCTTGGTTTGGGAGGAGGAACAACTCCCACATGGTGTAGAATGGGAGAGCTATCTTGCACTATGTTGATGGAGCACCCCACATGTCCATCATTACATCATTTCTCCATGATCCACACATTGATAATATAAGGAAGCAACAAGAGCCCTTGTTGCTACGGTTACTTTTGGGAGAGTATGGGCTGAAAACTCTCCATACTCAATGTTGTACCTTAAGAGACAATCCCTTAGCTGTGATAAGGAATCAGTGCTTCAGACATTATCTGATTATGTCACAAATGAATATATATATGTCTCTGTCTTATAAACCCTTAAGCATTGATTATGTAACCCTTAAATATCAAATCCATGCATGTTCTGCAATGTTATATTCCACTTATGCTGAAATGAATGAACGGAAGAAAAAGAGAAGAGGATTTCAATCTGATATGTTGTTTCAAACAGAATCTATCATTTTAAAACCCTGAAGAATTAAGTAAAGATAAAGTTAAAACAGAGGAGCGCACATTAAGGTTTTTTTAACTCTTAAATACATATGTATAAAGAGACCTGCTGCTCATTACTCTATTTTATTCACAGATAAGAAAACATTGTGTAAACTGGATAACTTTTCAACATAAAAAAAATTATAGAAACTTGCATACTCATTCATTAATTTTCCATTCTTGAGTACAAAAATTTGGCTTCAAGGTTCAAAAATCGGAACCTTTTCCTTTCTTGGAATCTTCTTTAAATACAAAATAACAAAACAATTTCCAGCGATGAAACTAATTCTAACTGCTTTAACTACTTACAGTTACGGAGGTACATGCCTCAAAAAGGTCCTATTACAATTTACATGATTTTGAGAAAATAACATAATGTGAAATTGAAAATTCCTAATCTATAAGAATAGCCGCTTCTGATACGGTTGTTGAGTCAACGGCTACTTTTTGTTGAGATGCTGGGATTCCTTTTGCTGAGTCCATTGAGAATGTTTTGCACTTTTTCCATATCTCACTTTGGGTTGTTGATGAATTCTTGAAACTATGATATTCCAACCTGAATGCAACAATCTGATTGTGTGTAGGTATTTCTGTGAAGAGAGTCTTCACCATCCATAACAAATTGAAATGCCTTTGCAAGAAATTAAACATTGTTTCTCCTTTTAAAATTTGCGTCTTTTCATGCCTATTATCCATCTTGCTTTTTGCCAGTATTAATGAATCTTCATAAAATTTCCATGACAGAATGTTTCCTTTCTCTGTCCAACATGAAGGTAAACCTATTCTTGTCAATTTATCAAATGATATATCAAAATTTTTCACTATCTCTTTGATTCCCAGTAGTCTCTTTTCTGTAACTTTCCGGAGATCATTCCTAATACTGATTTGTCAACTGTAAGGTCATTATCTTTGCCCAAAATTTCTATAATACAACTCAGAACTAGTCTATTCTCAGCATCAAAATCTCCAAATTGAATTCTTCACCTTCTAGTTGAAATTCTTTTTAATTTGGTCTCAAATGAAACATACACTGATTAAATTCTTCTCCTGAAAGGTTTTCAAAATAACTTTCCAATGAGTCTTCTAAGAATTGAAGTGATGACTCGTCTTCGGAGAAACAAAACGCTTGGCGAATCAACTGTGTCGACACCTGTATAACATTCTGCCCCTGCGAATTCATTATAAAGCACTTACCGGGATACATTGAAGAAACCAGCCAACAGATAAATTTTGGAAAGAAATGAGCTTTTGGGATACATGCAGATAGGACACCGGATTTCTTCATGGTAGAAAAAACTGGGGAATTCTCGGCATTTAGGGTTACTTGATGATAAAAGAGGGGATGATTTACGGAAGACACGGTATCTTGGATGTCTCTCTCAATGTCCATGAGGGAAATGTGGCTAGTTGAACCAGGTAGTGAAAATCGCTTAGCCATGGCTATACAGACAATAGAAGTAATCCGTACAGTAGTGGAGAATGAAAAGGGGCGACGACACGGCTCAAAGGGGAAAACAATTACAAATGATTTGAAAATGTGATAAATAGCAATTTAAAAGCCGCGCAAACCTGTAATAAATGCCTGAAATGACGTGTAAAAAGCCGTTGACAAGGTTTATCATGGATTACATATGTCTTCCACTTTTCCTCATGACGTCATTGCGGAGGCTCCTGGAGTACAGTGGCAAACTTTGGCTAGTCCCCCCACAATGAATCTACACCGTTGATTGTTGTTTACCCCGCCGTCAAATAGGTCAACTGCGGGGGCAGTTGATTCAATAACTCACAAGCTCTTTGTGCCTCCGCACTTTATCATTCGGTTATAATCTTCAATATTTGCTACTTCCGCTCAGAGACTTGCTCGACGTTTAAACATGAAACTATAATATACATCCAAATAAAGTTTAACAATAAACTTAATTTGCATCGAGCTTTTAGAAACATTTCTTTTTTATGTTACAGTATAAAAAACATTATACTATAGCATATACTTTTTCTGAATTTCAGATTTTTTTTCCTTTTTTTTAATTTTCAAAATAAAATAGAAAAGGATATGCAGATGATCCACAACACTCAACACAACATTCCAAGAGGAATGCATGGCACGTCCAAAGTGCAAGAAGGCTACCTTTCATCAATGATGGGAGGGAGGGAGATCCTCTCACATAGCAGCACAAGGGTGAATGGTTTTGGCATGTGGAATGTCAAGAGGAAGAGTCATGGAGTGACAAGAGCATTGCTACTTAAGCCTACAGCGTTGTCCTCTAAGAGAAAGTTTCTGATGATGGAGTATTTCCAAAGAAGTGTGCATCCTTTCATCTTGCATAAATTTATGAGGAGATTGTTATGGGAGGGCTCACTCATGGATCACATCTTCAGCTCACACATGAGGCATGGTAAGAGATACATCTATGTGCTTATTGATTATTCTATTAAGAATCGGTATCTTCTCACCAATTGTAAGCAATGCATTGCTCTACAAGAGAGCAAGATTATTCATGGGTGTTATGGTCACGTTAGGGCCACATTTTGTAATGATGATAACCCATCTCTACATGACTTGGATTAGGTGCTTTTTTGTTTTGATTGTATGCAGATGATATATATTGTTTCTCACTACTTTCTAGTAGATGAGTTGACATGCATAGCTGAAAACTCTTTGGGAGGCAACTTGCCACTTAATGTTTTAAATCAGCAGTTGGGAAAACTGTGTTATACCCACTATGGAGGCCATATGTATCATATTCACTTGCACATAAACTTCAGCAACTTTCTTATTTGGATGACATATGGTGGTGATGTGCCATTCACTTTGAATGGAATGATTTGGGCCAGCAGGATCCATGACTTTGGAGGAAGGATCTTTGGAGATCCAACCTTTGATTTGCCATCAAGGGGCACCCTTATTTCAGCCCAAAATCAGTATGTGCTCTACCCTTTCCATGAGTGGAGAGGGAGACAGTGTGCGGTGGGATATTTTGCCTATCATGTTCAACCATTCAGCCCATCTTCTTTGCAGGAGCTTAAGGTGGAGAAGATTTACCATGAGTTGCCATCTTGGGAAGCAACAAATTTTGCTTGGATGATAGCATGGAGAGGGGAGTCTTTCTTTGATGATGAAGTGCTCCATGATTGTCAACACTCCTATCTTGAAAAGACCATGGGTCAGTAAGAATTTTTCCATATCAGCCTTCCATTCTTCCAGGATGAAAGCCCTTTGGCTTATTCCCCACAAGCCAACACTTTTGCAGAAAATCTGAAGCAAAGGAGGAGACTATGGATAAGGAGGCCACAAGAAGGAGGGAAATTTTGCAGCACCCTTGCAGTTGCTTGAGGACAAGCAAAATTTGGGAGAGGGACACTGTAATATTCCAAACTTAGCTCATAGCTAAGTGGAATATTAATTTTTTCCAACAAATTCAAGTACATGAATAATTGAGCAAGGAGGCTCATAAAACTACTCAAGCATGAATAAAAACCCCTCACAATGTGAAAAGGGGCCATGAAATAACCAGCTCAAGCATCCACATGTGTGAACAAGGTTAATTTGACCAAGTCAACTCAAATTGTCTTTAAAAGAGTGGATCCATGATTAAGGCAGCTCAATGTGAATGGAGGCAAATTTAGCAAAACAATTTGAAGACTCCTTAAATGTGAAAAGGGGCAAGGCAAAGAGACTCAATCAAGGAAGATTCTTAGAAGATGCATTTAGTCACATTTACTAAATCAAACCATGCATCACCTAGTTGCTCTCCACTTAATGGGACAGCGTAACCCTAGAGGAGGGAATCTTGGCAAGGAAGAAAACCTTAGTGGAGTGGGGCCCTTGGAGGAGAAGCACATTTTCTATATAATGAAGGAATGGAAACCATTTGGGTTTATATTGGAGATTATTTTTTCATGAGGTCTGCTTAGACTTCCTACATACTTATTTTTTTAGTTGCTGCACTACTTAGTGAAATGGTTTTCTCATGTGGGAATGCCCTGCTTTTTCTTGGAGATCTTGTAGCAAGAGATCTAAGGGAAGCTTCTGATCTATAATTTCCACTTTAAGATGTTGGGCCAAGCACTTGTGCTCCATATCTATGCATTCCCTTGAGGATACTACGTTATTTTCACATTGGTGCAGTGGAAGGGGTTAAAACCCCATTGTTTTGAGCTAGTTTCCCAAGGGGGAGCTCAATCCTTCTTCCAGGAGATGTTTAAAAGAATTGAAGCCATTTCTCATGTGTATTCAGCCATTTCATGCAGATATATAGCCATACTGCATTCTTTCAGTTTATATCTGCAGCTGCTTCTTGTATTTTCGGTGTATGTGGGAAAACCCTTGCCGGGTGATCATAATTTCATTGTAAAGGAGATTAGATCTCTGTTTCTTTGCCTCATTGAGAAATATAATGTGAATATAAGATTTATTTCTCCATTTTCTGATTATTTCCTTCAATAGACAGCGTATTCTCTTTGCGGCAGCTCCGGCATTTGCATGTTTTGTGGTTTTTGTCCATTTTCAGCTATTTGAGCACGGGAGGCCTGTTTAACTTTGTTGTTGGTATTTTTTTCTGAAACCCTCTTGCATGAAGCTCCTATATTGTCTAATATAAGGGAAAAAACCATTATTTTATACTGTTGTAACTCAATACTTAGAAAAACAGCGTTTATGGGTCACTAGTGGTGCTTTTCCCCACTTGGTTGTCTTTCTGAAGTAATGCTTGTTGTAGTTTTTTTCAAATGATGAGCTATGAATCTGATATAACCTCTTATCTGATAATTTTCTGATTCATCTTGATTTTCTGAAGAAATTATGCAAATTCTGAAGTAGGATTTCCATTTTGCTGCAACCTTCCTCTTTCAGCAGTTTTCAGCTAGTCTAGTTTGTGGGAGATCTGTTTAAGGTCTCGAAGTTCATATGTTTCAACTGAAATTCCATACATAAGTCACATACAGCCTATATGAGAGGAAACAATCATTAATATGCTTTTCTGTTGCATATTCTTGCTTATACAACGTTTTCCTTGAGCTTTTTGTCAATAGTCCTGCAAGGGAAATGTTAGCCTTCAACATAGTTCTATAGACAGAGTCTGCTAGTGGGTCGGGTAGCCTCTGGATCTCACCCTCTTTTTAGAGGTGAAATATCTATTAAATTCCCTTTATAGTCAATCTCTGGAATAGATCCAATTTTTTATTGGTAATGTTTTCAAAAAAGGATCCTCATTTGCCGGATTCATGAGCAGTTCCTGAAAAGGAACATTACACTATACCCTTTCACAGTATGAGGGATTTTATTCATATTTCTAAAATGTATGGGCCTCCTTACCCATTTATTCATATCCTAAGTGAAATCAGCAAAAATTAATATTCCAATTAGCTGCATGCTAATTTTGGAATATTGCAGATGCTGACCTAAAGATGATGGATGAATCTCACCAATAAAATCTATCCCCCACTACTAAAATGGTGCCTCAACATAAATAGGCATCAAGGGTAAATGAACAAGCTTCTTCTTACCATCAAAAATATAGCATTCATGGCAGGCAACAATCTTTATGTAGACATCTTTTAACATAGTAGGCCAATAGTACCCTGCTCTGAGAATCCTATTTGTTGTGGCCTTCCAATAATGATGACCTCCACAATCTCCTTTTTGAAACTCTTCAATCACTTTTCCAGCCTCCTCTTCCAGCAAACAATTCAAAAGAATACCATCAATATCCTTCCAAAACATATTTTTATCAATAATGCAGTACTTGAGGGATTTTAACGTCACAAACCTTGCCTTATGCTTTGTCAATTCAGCAGGAGCTCTATGATGATGTAAGAAAAAAACAATGTCTTTGTACCAGTCAGAAAAGATGTACTCCTCTTCAATGGGAATCATCTCTTCATATTCATCTGATAATTTTGAAATTTCTGCAATTAAATTCATATCAAGACAGTCAAAATTTGACTGTGCCATCATCTTTGCTAGCCCTTGACCTTTGACCAATTTTGTGGGTCTGATCTCTATATCATATTCCAACAAGTTAGCTATCCACTTCCCTCTCTTACCATCGAGATCATCTTGAGTTAAGATGTCCTTCACAATAGCATTAGGAACAAAAGCTATGACATGAGAATGCGAAATGTAAATTATGAAATCTTTGATGGCTTTAACCAAGGCATAGGCTTGCTTCTTTAAGATTTTGTACTTCAGCTCTGAATTAGCTAATTTCTTGCTAAAAAATGAAATGGGCTGCCCAGTACCTTACTGTCCTTTTTTTTAATATTCCTACTTAGCCTAAGCTAAGAGGAATATACATTTTTGTCTCATTTTTTGTGCATGAATAAATGAATAAAGAGGAAATTTAAAACTCCTGAAAAGAATGAATAAATCAATGCCCATATGAACAGGGATAAATCTGGTACATGTAAACAAATCACTTGCGACTGTGAAAGGGTTTTGAGCTATGAGACTGGGTCAACCTTGACCAAATCTATAGCGTTGTCTAGATGCAATGTACCTCATGGATGGACAACGCAGTTTTAGATGGAGGCTCCTCATGTGAAAGGAGATAATTCATTGAAGTGGTTTAGGGTTTTTCAAGGCTTTCATCTTATAAAAGGAATAGGAGAGCAAAAAGAGAGGGTTTTTGATTATGCATATTTTCTAAGTATCTTGTTTGTTTAGACAAATACCATTCTCTGTTGTTTAGCTGAGAATAGTGCTGCTTAGCACTTGGGAGTTCCTATGCAGGGATCCCACCTCTTCCATTGAGGATTTATTGGAGGAGTCTTGTTGATTTCATCCACTATCAGGCATTTTTCCAAGCTCATCTTTCAACTATAGCGTTGATCTTGCTTAAGATTAGGTTTTCATTGCAAGCTGCAGCAAGTGGAGGCTAGATCTGCTTAGATCTAGGCCATTTCAGGCCCTCTTTTCACTAGGAAAGTCTTCTATCCCATGGGAAAGAGAGTTCTGAACCTTTGGAGCTGATATTTCACATCTTGGCATCAGGCCAACTCAGTGCTTCAGGCTACAACGCAGTTTCCCTTCCAGGACTGCGTTATTTTCAAAGAAGGATTTGCAGGGTGTTTTGATCCCCTTTTTTAGAAGAGATCTCTGGTGTTGGGCTTTGCCTTTCACTTTGGTGATCCATGGATTAGCTTGCTGATCCATGTTCTGTATAGATCTGATTTGTTTCTAATGTAAAACATCTTCAGAAATTTCTGAATAATATTGCAGATCTGCTACTTTAAACTCAGATCTATTCTTTGTATTGCATGATTTGATCAAAACCCCAAGGGGATCTTGTAATAGAGCCTTTCTAGTGTACAGATCTAAAATGGATATGATATTTTGTACACAGATCTACTCTATATCTGAAGTGTAACATACAGCTGCTGCAGCTCCATAAAATAACGTTGTTAAGCCATTTTGCAGTAAATACATGTGTTGCAGCCCTCTTTTCTGAAGAGTTTCTTCTCTTTTTTCTTCTAAATTCTGTTGTATAACGTAAGAGCATCATTATGGATCTGATTTACTGGTGTATATTCAAAACTTGATCTTTATTATTGGCCTCCTTCTTTCAAAACTGCGTTATTTCTGAAGCTGTTTGTTGTACATAGTTGCAGCCCCTCTCTTTGGGTGTTTTTTAGCTAGACTAGGTGGTGGGAGATCTGTTTACCACACCTATTTTGATTTGTTTTTTTCTCTCCTTTTGGATCTAGACATTAGATCCATTGATCTAAGGGATCCAGGGGCTGAAAACTCATTTCAATGCATATATTTCCCATAAGTGCGATATTTCAACAGGCATTACTATGTTTTCCCATTTGGGGATATTACAGTGGTTTCAGAGCTCCTTTCTTGGCACGGCCTGTGCTTTCATTGAAGATCCAAAGCCAACATGATTTCAGAAGAATATGAGCCTCTTACTGAGAGGGAGAAGAGGTATCATAATATAAGTCACAAGAAATTTGATTACACCACTGATGATCAAGACAAGGGTAAAGCCTCTGAAACTGGAAGTGATAAAGAAGGAGAAGAGTTTGCAAGAACTCTTTTGGTAGCCATGCAAGATCTTGCTAGAGAGATCAAAGAGATGAGACTAGATAGACTCAAGGAGTATCCTATAAGGTCTCATCTCAGGGAAAGCTCTAGCATATCTCACCACTGGAATGATCAACCAATGAACCAGCCACAAGCTCCACAACGTTCTACTATGCCTACCTTTTTGGCTGTGGAGAATGAATGGCTTCATGAGAAAGCATCCCTTGAAGACTATTTTGTAGAGTATGAGGCCCAGAATCAGAGATTCAAGGACCACCTGATTTTTCAAGAGTTTTTTCATCTCAAGGACAAAAGAAGACCAAGGCATCAGTATAGAGATGGTGGATTCACTCAGAATCATGATCGACATCACTCTATGGGAAAATTCTTTTTACCCAAGTTTGATGGGTCATCCACTAGTTCTTCCAAGGCATGGGTAGAAAATCTAGATATCTATTTCCAGTTGAACAAATTCCCTGAGATGGAAGCCATCGAGATTGCAGCGCTGCACTTTGAAGGTGAAGCACACAACTGGTGGTTCCATGGGTTGTCTACATTGGGCCATGCCAATGTGATTGCATATTCTGAATTTACTAGAAGACTGGTGGAGAGGTTTGATAGAAAGGATCCAGAAGCACCTTTCATGACCCTTGTAAAGTTGAAGCAGTCAGGTAATGCAGAATCTTATATCTCTGAGTTTATGAGATTATCTGTTATGGTTCCTGATCTATTTGCAGCAAGGAGGGTGTACATGTTCATCGATGGCTTGGATGAACCTTTGCATGGGTTGGTTAAATATACCAAGCCTATCACATTGCCTGATGCCATTGAGAGGGCTAGAGACCTTCAAGATGCCTTGCCAAAAGTAAAGGCAACTTTCCAGAACAAGCCCTCTTACCTTCTAAGGGGGAGGAAGATAAAGTTTCTCCTTCCAAGGAGAGCTTAGTCAAGAAGCCTCTTGATATTGAAGTCCAGAGGGAGCTAAGTAAAAAGAGGCTATGTTTCACTTGCCAAGAATCATGGGCACCAGAACATAGATGTGCTGCTGGGAAATCACACTACATATAAGTCTTCTCAGATGTTGAGCAGGAAGAAGAAGATGATGAACCAAGGAGGGGTCACAGCGCTGACAAGGTTGAGGGAGATCCATCACCATCAGGAGATGGGAGTGGAGATTTTTATCCTATTGGAGGAACTCTTGCATCTTTGAGGGGATTACCTAAGTACTTGACCGTAAGATTTCATGGTTCAATCATGAATCAGAGGGTATCTGTTCTTATTGACAGTGGGACCACCCACAACTTTATTGATACTCACCTTGTGCAAAGGAGGGCCATACCCACTGATACCTTTGAGGAATTTTCTGTTCTAGTCCCAGGAGATAGAACAATGAAATTCATGCATTATGTTTCATTACTTACAGTCACCATGGGATCCTACGCTTTGGTGGATCACTTCTTTTTAGTTGACATACCAGACACCAATGTTATTTTGGGTGTTCAATGGCTGATTACATTGGGGAAGTCACCACTGATTGGGAGGCTTTGCAAATGGAATGGGTGGACAAGAAGAGTGGTACACCTCACATGATTAGAGGCATGCATTCTTACCCCACACCTAACACTTCCACACAGAAAACAGAGATGGATTTACGCAGTGGAAGCAAGTATCTTATTGTCCCTTCTCTCATGTTCATGAGATTCTTGCAAGGGACATTTTCATCTAGTGGAAAACCACCAGGGAGGCCACCAAATTCAGTTTTAGTGGGAGATATCTCACTAGTTGATGCTCCAAAATCAGATCTAGGAGGGAAGGGAGCATTAGGAGACACAGCTACAGCATTGGAAGGCTTATGAAATCACCAGAAAGAGGGGAATTTCCCTCTTTCATCATCCTCACCATCCTTCATTTCTGATTTTGTGATGTTGGGGGAGGCAAAGGGGAGGTATGTCCTTCCTACTTGTACCATTGGCATAAGAGATGTGAAAGAAGAGATCAGCAACATGGCAGGCAATCTTATTGATGCATCATCAGCGTTGTCCTTGTTGGGGAGTGTAGATCTATATTGAAGATCCCAGTTGTTGGTGGATTACTACAAGGATCTCTACACTTGCATGATGCTTGATGGCCAAGTGCATGGAGAGGGTTATATAATCCATGAGGGAGTCATCTATCATTATGATAGGATCTTCTTGCATAGAGCCTCCAAGCTCAAGGAGGAGATGCTACAATGAGCCTTCCAGGAGTTTTGTTTCAGCCCTACCTATTCTATGAAGATCTACAACACTATCATGAGATGTTTTGAATGGGAAGGCCTTGGAGGAGAGCTACATCAGAATTTTCTACAATGAAAGAGATATGTGGATTTGGGGCAGCCAAAGGAATCTATGCAAAAGTCATTTCAGCCATTCCTTATTTCTTTTGGGAGAGGGAGAGTGCCCATGCACAACTCCATGTGTATGAGGAACTATGATGGTAAAGAATCTGATCATGCAAAGCAAGTTTCATTTTCTTATTTATCACATTATTTTACCATGTTTTTGCAGGGTATGACTCCTAGAGGGAGTGATATATCATGTAGATCTCATGACCTTTGGTGGGCCAATAAAAATTCTGAACTTGGCCACTCCCTTGTTGTGCAAAGGGAGATTCCTTTTCATGATGGGTGCTTCCCAAAGGCACCAAACATATCTAACATCTTCAGCTATGTTAAGATGACTTATGCAACAAATGTGTGGTGGGAAAGCCACTTACCACACCTTGATCTAATGCAGGCAGGAGATGCACTATGTTGGCCACACATGTGGGATTTTGACCCACCTCCTCAAGCTCCAATTTCTGTTTGTATATATGTAATTTTTCTTCCATACTTGGTTGACATAGTGGTGCTATATATGGGACTGTATGGAGGGAGGATGGGCAGTTTGTATGTACCACATGGAATGTAACTTCTCTATGTACCTCATGCTACATGTTTTAGAGAAAGAATTTCTCCATCCATGTTTATTTCTGTTGAATTTTTCACTCCTTGTGGGATGGACTATGTACATCTTATGATGACCTTGGAGGAACAATTCATGTTGTGTTGGCTTGGTGAACACTTGACTTATGAGGAGGACTTGATCCTTGATGGTGACACCAATGGAGGAGGAGAAGTACTACAGCACTCACCCTATCAGTTGCTTGAGGACAAGCAACATTTTGGAGAGGAGGACTGTAATATTCCTACTTAGCCTAAGCTAAGAGGAATATACATTTTTGTCTCATTTTCTATTGCATGAATAAATTAGGACATGTAAAACTCCTAAAAATAATGAATAAATTAATGCCCATATGAATAGGGATAAATCTGGGCCATGTAAACAAATCACTTGCGGGTGTGAAAGGGGTTTGAGTTATGAGACTAGGTCAACCTTGACCAAATCTACAACACTGTCTAGGTGCAATGTACCTCATGGATGGACAGCGTAGTTTTAGATGGAGGCTCCTCATGTGAAAGGAGATAATTCATTGAAGTGGTTTAGGGTTTGTCAAGGCTTTCATCTTATAAAAATAAAGAGGAGAGTAGCAAGAGAGGGTTATTGATTATGCATATTTTCTGAGTATCTTGTCTGTTTAGACAAATACCATTCTCTGTTGTTTAGCTGAGAATAGTGCTGCTTAGCACTTGGGAGTTCCTATGCAAGGATCCCACCTCTTCCATTGAGGATTTCTTGGAGGAGTCTTGCTAATTTCATCCACTATCAGGCATTTTTCTAAGCTCATCTTTCAACTGCAGCACTGATCCTGCTTAGGATTAGGTTTTTCTTGCAAACTGCAGCAAGTGGAGGCTAGATCTGCTTAGATCTAGGCCATTTCAGGCCCTCTTTTCACTGGGAAAGTCTTCTATCCCATGGGCAAGAGAGATCTAAACCTTTGGAGCTGATATTTCACATCTTGGCATCAGGCCAACTCATTGCTTCAGGCTACAATGCAATTTCCCTTCCAGAACTGCGTTATTTTCAAAGAAGGATTTGCGGGGTGTTTTGATCCCCTTTTTGAGAAGAGATCTCTGGTGATGGGCTTTGTCTTTCACTTTGGTGATCCATGGATTAGCTTGCTGATCCATGTTCTGTATAGATCTAATCTATTTCTAATGTAAAAAATCTTCAGAAATTTCTGAATAATATTGCAGATCTGCTACTTTACACTCAGATCTACTCTTTGTATTGCATGATTTGATCAAATCCCCAAGGGGATCTTGTAATAGAGCCTTTCTAGTGTACAAAAATGAAATGGATCTAATATTTTGTACACATACTTGCTCTAGATCTGAATTTTAACATACATCTTCTACAGCTCCATAAAATAACGTTTTTAAGCCATTTTGCAGTAAATACATGTGTTGCAGCCCTCTTGTCTGAAGAGTTTCTTCTCTTTTGTCTTCTACATTCTGTTGTATAATTTAAGAGCATCATTATGGATCTGATTTTCTGGTGTATATTAAAAAGTTGATCTTTATTATTGGCCTCCTGCTCATGCTTTCAAAACTGTGTTATTTCTGAAGCAGTTTGTTGTACATAGCTGCAGCCCCTCTCTTTGGGTGTTTTTTAGCTAGACTAGGTGGTGGGAGATTTGTTTACCACACCTAGTTTGATTTGCTTTTACTCTCATTTTGGATCTATACATTAGATCCACTGATCTAATGGATCCATGGGCTGCAAACTCATTTCAGTTCACTGATTTCCCAGAAGTGCGTTATTTCAGCAGGCATGTTGTGTATTCTCATTTGGGGATATTACATTTTTGCAGCAAAACTCCAATAATTGTATTTTCTGATGCAAATGTAAAAACCAAAAATTCTTTTGAAAAATCCAGGCTAATCAACACTGGTGCTTGAGTAAGTTCCTTCTTGATCTCCACAAATGAGTGCTTTGCTTCTACTTTCCACTTGATTTCAGTTCCTTTCTTTAGCATCTTAGTTATGTATTTTACAGTCTCAGCAAAATTAGGAATAAACCCCCTCACAAAATTTACCCTTCCAAGGAAATATTGAATTTCCTTTCTACTTCTAGGCAGATCCACTTTCTAAATGGCATTGACCCTACTTGGATCAATCTTAATCCCATATTTAGAAATAATGAGCCCAATTAACTTTCCTGAAGTCAGATAAAAAATTATTTTAGTGGGATTGAGATAAATTCCAAACCTTCTACACTTCAGCAGAATCTTTTCTAGGTGCTTCAATGATCTTCTTCTCTCCTTGAGAAAATTGTTATTTCATCTAGATAGAAAACCACGAACTTATCCTTTTCCTCAACAAATGAAATGTCCATTTCTCTTTGAAAGGTTGCTCCTGCATTCATCAGACCAAAGGGCATCTTGGCATACATGAATGTGCCCCATGGTGTGGTAAAGGATATTTTCTCCTGGTCTTTTGGATGCACAAGTATCTGATTGTACCCTAAAAAACCATCAAGCATAGACATCCTTTGGGAACCAACAATGTTCTGCAAAATTTGGTAAATATTTGGGAGAGGGTAATTTTCATTCAGAGAAGCTTTGTTCAAGTTTCTGAAGTCAAAGCAGATTCTGATTTCTCCACTCATTTTTCTGAGTGGAACCAACTTTTCAAACCACTTTAAGAATCTGATTGGAACAATAATTTTGGCATCAAAGAGCTTCTTGATTTCCTTCTCAATCAGAGGCATAAGAAGTGGATTAATCCTCCTTAGTTTCTACTTGAAAGGCTTTTCATTTACCTTAATAAGAATGGTATGTTGAATGATAGTAGGATCATACTACTTCAAATCAGCATAACTCCATTCAAAAACATCTATGAATATTTTCATCATCTCAATATATTTTTGTTTCATGTCAACTGAAAGAAACTTTGAAAGCTTAATCATTTTTGGCGTTGCTACTGTACCAAGGTTACAACTCTCTACCTCTTCATCATTAGCTTGTATCCTAGGGGATTTGAACACATCATTCTGGTCAAAAAGCTTTTCAAGGGGTATGAGACCTTTGGGTATAGAGTTATTCTTCAGCTGTAACACTTCAAAATTTCCCTTTGTTTCAGCAAGCATGTTTTTTTGATCTACTTGTGTGCTTTCAAACTCCTCTTTCAGTTCTATAAAATTTTTGACTTGATGGTCATCCTCAAAAAATTTCCAATGGATAATGTTGTCAGGGATAGCAGGTATATGGTGAACTTCAACCTCATATCTTTTAGTGGAATGTCCATGAATGATAAATAGACTTGCAGAGACAGCTAGGGAGTTAGCTACCGAGTTTTGGTCCCTAGTCTTCACAATAAATGAATATTATTGAAATTCTCTAACATCTCCATGATCAAATTTTTGTATGCCCTCATTCTCACATCCTTAGTTTTATATACACCCTCAACTTGCTTAATAACTAATTCAGAATCTCCAAAAATGGAAATCTTTTGGGCACCCATTCTTTTCAAAATTCTAAACCCAAAAATAGAGATTCATACTCAGCCATGTTATTTGTGCAATCAAAGTTCAGTTTGTAAGAAAATAACTTAATTTCATCCTTTGGAGTTGTGATCCAAATTCCTACTCCAACCCCCTCTCTTCCTGTTGATCCATCAAAGTGTAACAACCACCAACCTTCTGCCTTCTCTTCACCGAATTGCTGATTTTCTATTTGTTGATTTTCTATTTCTTGAATTTCAGTTTGTTGATTTTTTTCTTTCTTTTCCTTTTTTGCTTCATCAGTCAATTCATTGAAAAGAATAACACATTCTAATTCAGTATCAAAAACATACATTGGAAAAATTTGAGGTTTGTCCTTACTACTTACCATATAAGCCATTCTCGTTTCTCTGTATAGTCTTATTTGCTCACCAAACACAGGAATGGTGGCATAATTTAGGTCCATCTGCATGGTGCCTTTGATCTTTGCTGCCCATGACCTTGATAACACCATGCCAAACTTAGGTGGAATGTCTGCTACCACAATGTCCATTACCACTATCTTGGCAGGAACTTGTGTAAGACCAACAACAACATCTTTTATTAAACCAATACACTAAAATGTTTTTGAATCAAAAGAAAACAAGTCCTTATATGGCCTATTAATTTCTAATCCCATCCTTTCCATGATCACTTTGGGCATAAGATTGTGAGAGGCACCTGAATCCGACATGGAATTATGCAATGTCATGTCATGAATGCTAAGGCTGACATAAAAAGGAGGAACCTCTTCATTATGCTCATCCTCTAATCTTGGTCCCAAATATATGGTTGGATGATATTCTTGAACATTAAGGATATCAGCAGCTCCTGGTTGGGAATTCATCATTTTTACAATTTTACTTCTGTATTCATTCACCTTAATAATTTCTCCAAAAGGTACTGGGATTTTGATCTTAGAGATCTCACTCTCCAAACTAAAAATAGAAATAGGTTTCTCAGTCTCTTTAACAGGAGGAGGAGGTGGTGTATCTTTCCTAACCTCAGCAGTGTTAGGAGCATCTTTCTTGGGTTGTGTTTTGTTTGCAGTAATTGGAACATTTCTATTTCTGAGGTTGTATTGTTTTTTCATCTCAAATATTGCATGTTTATATCCTTTAAGATAATCAGATGGTTCCTCACCCTTGTTTACATCATGATCTGACTCATCATGTTCCTCCTTAGTCAAAAACATTCCTGACATGTTTTCATCTAAGCAATGAATTGAGTCTTCTTGTATTTTAGGCTGATCTTCTTCATCAACTAAATTTTGCTGAAAAAGAGGCCTTACTTGAGGGTCAAGTTGATTTCTATTTTCCCTTGGTCTCTACTGGTTTTGAGTTTTTTTGAACTAAGGATTTCTAAATTGAGGTTCATGTTGTGCAGGAGGAGCAGAGGCATTCCCAAGGGAAAGCCTATCCATCATTTTTTCCATTATCTTCATCATAGATTCAAATTTATCCTCTAAGGTGGAAGGCTTATCTTCTTCTTTCAATTTATCCTTTCCCATCTTGGACTTTTTTGCTGCTATCATATTGACTTCTACCTTCACTGTGTCATTCTTCATTTCATCTAATGAAGAGGATTCTCTTTCTCTCAGTAGGATAGAAAAGTCATAATCAAAAGCCTCAACATATCTCAGCTGAGCTGCTCCTGGAGGAGGCTTTAGATGCGTAGGGATGGAGTCATAAACTTTGTTAAATCTCTTTGAAAATTTTTGGTCCGTTTCATCAATAGCTCTTTTCAAACTATTATACTTAGTGAGGGCTTGTACAGGGTTGGTTCTATTTCCCCACTTTCTCAAGAAGCTATCTTCAAATTCACTCCAATTATGTAGGCTTACTGCAGCAAGGTATTTTAACCACTTTCTGACCTCACCAGTAAAGCTCTGAGCAAACAATATCATCTTGACATCCTCATGGTCAACCTCCTCCCCATATATGAAGTCATTAAATTGTTCTACATGCTCTTCAGTTGTAATCTCTTCATCACTTCCCCAAGTTTTGATTATAGCAAAATATTTGCTAGGAAGGGAATTTAGGACAGCTGGAAGAACAAGAAGGGCATATCTAGCAGGTGTAGCAATAGGTGGAGGTGGCACATTTCCTGCCATGATTACTGGAACTATGGTAGTTTTAGGGACAACAGCAGTAGAGGAAGAGGAACTGTTAGGAGGAGGGCTGGTTGGTCTTTGTTGTCCAATCAAAATTGAACTCCAATGAGGAAGAGGGACACCAAATTTACTTCTTAACAAAATTTCAAATGAGTCTAGTTCCTTCAACTTATCCAAATATTCCCTTTCTAACAATAACTCAGATGTGACTACTTCCCAAAACTCTTCCTTATCTTTTTGAGTCACTAAGGCTGAGGTTTCAATACCTCTTCTATGTAGGTCTAAAAAAAAATCGGTCAATTCTTTTTCATTTTCAGACCTAAACAAGACTTCATGAAATTTATCATCAAACTTTTTATCTTCAGGAATTCTTAAAACTTCAGAGGACAAGGCTTTTGTGTGTAATGGAGTACCTGATATTGTAGAACTTCCTTGAATGCCTCTGGAAATTGTGTTTGGATTATCCACAATTGTAGGTGGATCTGGGTCAGGATTACTCCTCATGTATCTCCTTTTCTAAGCCACCTTTGAACATGATAATTTTGAATGGAGTCACCAAGGTAGATGTAGCCTCAAACATCTTCTAAGCTCTTGCTACCTTCAAGATTTCAGCTTCAAATTTCGGGAAAATTATATCTTCAGGCTCCTGACAGACGCACCAAAATGTTATCACAAAATTGCACTTGATTGGCTACCAATCAGAAAACTCTATGTAACTGTTTCAAACCATATTTTGACTGAAGCTTGGCCTCTTCAATATGAGAGGGATCTCGTAAAGGGGTTTATGATATTAGATAATTATAGGATTACATGGCCAACTCTATTTGAAAATTAACTTGATTTTTGTGTATGTAGGTTGAAAAGAATGCAGGCTTGCAACTATTGGGCTTATGGAGTCAACAAATAAATAGATTCAGTGGCAAGGTTTCTTGACATGGAAGCTGAGGCAGATAAGAGTCTTTAACAAAGGCAAATCACAGATAGACTCATAGGGCAACACAGTGATTTCATCAGTAAAGGAAGTCAGAGTATAAACATATGAATTCTGAGTAATAAAGATGAAATATACTACAAGTATTGCACATAAATATATAGATTAGAAAGGAATTAAAAACTCCATGAGAATCTTAGGTCTGTCAAGAAGAAGTCCTTTGTATTACTGATATAAGTTAAATTACATAAAGAAGCAGTACGGTGCAAAAAATCTCCAAACCTTTATAACTTCGATAATTTTCCTTTAAATAGACCTTCTTACAATAAGGATGATCTGCCTCTTAGCTAGATTCATCGAACTCTTCCTATGACACCTTACATAACATAAAAACAAGTCTTTTAATCAGAAAATGACAATTATACTCTAAAGAAGACATTTTCCTAATAGGACTCAAACTCCTATTTATTACATCAGTCTACCTTATCTTTAAAACAGTTACATATCAGTGACAACTAAGCCTCACATGTTCGAATAGGCTATGACATATCTCATCACTACTTGACATATTAAATATCCTCCTAAACATATGGAACCAAACCCTATTTTTCAGGAAAACAGGACCCTATCTTCAATGAAAGCTTCAGCTAATGAGCTATCTCCATTGCATGGCCCTCAAGTCATATATGTTTGGTGGAAAGGTCCCTTGATCTTTTGGATGTGTCCATATATCCAAAACTACTTTTAAACTACTCAAAAACCTTCAAAAACATCTAGGTACGAAAATAGGGCAGTTTCGTAGCGTGCTTTCTTAGCGTCCAAAAAATGGCTTTTGCACTCAATTTTTTTTCTTCTTTGTTGTTCCATAGTGTTCATCATGACATGACACATCATCACTACCATTTTCCCTCCTTGAAAGCTATAAAAAATGGTTTTAGAAGAAAAAATACAGCTACAGAAATTTTTTTTTTCCTGGCTTTAAGCCTAGGAAACGCTATGAAACTATGAAAAACTGTGAAATTTCCATATTTTGGCCATGTCTCAAAAAAGTAACCTCCAGCTGTAGAAACTTGGTCTTCAACATGCCATTAACCTCTTAAAACATAATCAAACTCAACTTAAGAGCCTTGAGGTGTTTCCTCTTCATTAATGATAAGTTGAGCTATGGGCTCCTCAACTACAGTCATCTTTAAACCCTTCTTTTCCAGCTCCTCATCGATCAATTATAACTGCTCTTGGAGATCTTTGACTTGTTCCTTTAGTTTTTTGTTCCTAGATTTCAAGTGCAGGTTCATACTTTTGATATGCTTCACCTCTCCTCTCAATGGTTGAGTCCATTTGATTAATTTTTGTGTTTTATCTAAGGTCTTTGACACACTATTAACCTGCTCTTCCCAAAATTCTTTCATTTTCTAAAATTGCACCTTCTAAACATTATTTTCCCTTGCCTCTTTCTTCAAGACTGCTATTTCATGATTTTCTAACTTCAACTACTCCTTAAGGACCTCATTCTATGTTTTTTCAATGATTTTATCCTTTCCTTTCTTTTGCTTGATGACTCGATCTTATTTTGCAGGTGATGAGAGGTCAATGATACTTGGTGGTGGATGGACAATTTCAGTGACCTTATGAGCTTCTTTACTAATTTCCAAGACCTTTATGGAATGCCTTGTCATTGGTTTCCTAGCCTGAAACATGAAACCTGCATCCTCACCTTCAAATTCTAACTTAGCTGATTTGGCTTTCTTGAGTTTCTTTCCTCCGTCATCTATATCTTCAGCTTGGACTATGGGGGTTTCCTCAATATCAATAGCATGAAAAATATCTTCTAAATTGCCCTTAGCCACTATTTGGCTTCTTCTAATCATTTTGTTGTCATGTTAACTCACAATTGACTCTTGTTTTGCAGGTTTTCTCATAGTTGGCTTTTGTTTTGCAGGTGAAACATCAGGTGTATCAACTTTCTACAATGGCTCTATTTCCATGATTACTGGTTCACTTTTCTCTGCTACTAAAGGCTCATTTTTCTCTACCACTGAAGGTGATGGTATACATCCATTTTTAGGAGTTATTTTAGGAGTGATGGCATCTACTTCAAAATCACTGACAAATAGAAAGGAAGACCAATCTCTGCCTAATCTTTTTAATTCCTCTAAAACTAGCAACTTGATTAAACCATGATGAAAGAGTGAGGTTTCATTTCCTTCATATTTAGCTTGAACTTTAGCTGCCATTTTTTCTAAGCTTCTGTATAAGTAAAAAGGTAGATCAAGAGATTTCTTACCAACAAAATGTAGAAGAAGCCTGAAGTGGTAAGAGTAAACCATATGATACCTCCCTTCATAGGTGAAGTACTTTTGAATGATAAGAAGTAGCTTTGAGAAGTTGTCTTTCATGTAGCTCCTTGGAATGGCATTTGTAAGGTCAATCTCACTATATTCTGACTTGATAAATTCCTTACAATCCTGCATGGTAAATTTGAAACCTTTTAACCATTGTTCTCCTCACCTTGGAATTCCTGTTGCTGCTGCAATAGTCTCTAGTGTTATAGTGAGGTTCAGAATTCCCACCTTTGCAGCTATTCCATTGAAATTTATGGCAAGTTCCTTAGAAACATGCACATGGAATCCTTGCAATCTTTGGAAAAAATAAAAACACCATGTTCTTCTGAATACTTCTAAGGTAGTTGGGTTTTCATTCATCAAATTCATGTCTGATGGCTCATATCTGAGACAGTGGCCTCCTTTGTTGGTCTTCCTCTTTGTAGCCATGGTGCTTTTATATCTTTTCTACCCCGTTTTATCAATGACACCTGCAATTGTTTGAAAATGCCAGCAACCAGCTTGGCTTGGTGAAACAACTCTCCAGAGCTCAATAACATGCAAAAGATGAATCGAGGAATGACAAAGACTCAATTGGGAAAGATTTTAAAGTTTCGATGACAACTCATGCTTTCATCATGACTCATACATGCTAAAAATGGAAGTGATGATCTTAGACATGATAGTTGTACTTTGGCTTAAACCTAACTAACTCGAATGACACCCACTCTATCACTTCTAATCATTAACTGACACCTAGAACCTGATTTGAAAAGACAGACAGGAATACCTCCTTTCGTAGTGTACTTAGTGTATTTCTGGGCAGTTTCGCTACGAAAGTATTAGTAGTTTTGCATCGAAAAGTGCATTTTTTCTGTGTAATTCACTATGAAAGTAGGAAATCTTGGCTAAAATGACCATTTCGGATTTGTGAGATTAGGAAATGGAATATGTCAGGAAATAATGAGTGATGTAACATGTAAAGACTTGAATGGGGATGGGTTTGGACCTTAGGATAGGCTAATAAGAAAAATTTAAATTTTTCCTTTACCAAGTAACGAAAAATGAACTCTATGACCATACCTTTGACAAATGAACTCCTAAGACTATGTCAAATGATGTTTCACTTTTTCTGAAGTGATAAAAATATTCATCATAAGCAAACAACCATCAATCCACTCACGACATTACACACAGCAACAACCTGATTTCATTATCAATAACATAACAACATACATATACTCTGCAGAGTCTATTACAGTTTAGTCCAGTACAACAGATTTCTCATAGATCTCTCTTGAGGCTCTGCTTCTCCTACCGCCCTCTTGCCAAACTGACTAACTAACTCCATCCTTCTTTGCTGACTAACTGCCTATATGTTTCTCCTCGAGTGTAACTGTCAGTCTTTCCTTTTTTCGCTCCGCTACTTTTTGCTTCCTCTTTAATCCTACTAATTTTTCTTGTCTCCCATATCTTCCATCTGCGTTGTTCTCTTCCAATGTCATGCCACCTATCTTCCAGTTTTCCGCAACCGTGAAAACTCCCTGTCTACCTTAATTGCATTCTGCCACTTGTCCTCCAGCTCTCTGCAACTCAAAATCGTTTTATCCCAAAACAAAGGCCCCAAAAAACCCCGACCATAGGCTATTGACTCATCCCGAGTCAATCGTTCCCTGCTGTTGTGGCTTTCGGTGGTCTATTAGCTCCTGAGGCTGGTTTCATTTTTCCTGTTGCTTCGTCCTGTCCAAAAAGGGGCCCCAACTCTGGAACCTTGCTCATTGATGAGGAATTGAGTTCTGTGAACTCAGTTATTTCCTTTTGTCATTATTTAATTAATTTCTCTGTTTGGGTGGCGACTCTTTCGGCCTCTGTTTCAGTCACCACAAGCAGCAGCTTTCTGAACACCTCCTGTATCTTTGGCTCATCTTCGGCCACCATCTGTTGTATTTCCTTAGCTTTTTGTTTTACCAGTTGCCTGAGCTCTCTAAGTAGTTTCTTTGTGGCCTCTGAGTGTTCCTCGATTTCCTAGATTCTGGTTTCCAATGCATCTTCCTAGTTGTACAGCTGTGTTATGCCGACCAGGTCGGTGTCTTCTTTGATTTCCCAGAAAATATTTCAAATTTGTGCTTAAATTGGATGGGCTTCCATCATTAGTGAGTTGGAGCATTCATGTAACTGCTCCATCAGGCCATAAGCCTCTTCTTACATCATCCCCATGGTTTCCCTCATGTCATTTACCTGCCACTGTCTCTCTATAACCTGCTCAGCATATACCGTGGAAGGGTCTGGTAATGTTGGTCTAGCTACTAGTAACTCTTTGAGTTCCTGGTTCACTCTGCTCAGACTTGTATATGCCATCTTCACTCGAACGGATCTATCGACCATTGAGCAAGCCGATATGTCCTCTAGTGTCGTGTTATCATGTGCAACGATAGTCGACCATAGGTCCTTGAAGATTTCTGTCACTTGTTCCAGCTGCTCCTATAGGGTATCCTTTTCACTTTTAAGTTGGTTTCGCTCTTCAGTAAGCGTGATGACTTGTTTTTGTTGTTGTTCGAACCTCTGTTGGAGGTCACTGTGCATTCCTTCTACTTGTTGTGATCTCAGTTGGATAAACCTGTATAGTTGGTTAGCTCCCAAATTCTGCAAGTTCTCAACGTCCAGCATCTCCTGGGTCGGTTTTCTTTCTCTAAGGGGTCACCCACTAGCGATTGATTTCTTTGAGTGTTCTTGTGGAGATGCTAGCTGGTTCTGTTGTGGTAGCTAAGGTTCAGGGACGTTCATACTAGTGGATAGTATAATCTGCTGCAATATTAGGTTGGCTTGCTGGAAAGGATTCAGCTCAGATGAGGTCGGCATTGTATCAGAAGTGAAAGACCCTCCTTGAACTAATAGTTCTAGAAAGGTGCCCTATCCCACAGGGGTTTGGTCAACCTCGGGTACTCCAGCCATACCCAAGTTAACTTCTGCCTCAGTGTCACCATTTGTTTTGTGCCCTGGTTTTAGTGGATCTAAGATAGTCGCTGAGGTGGACAGAGTGTGGATGGAGAGGTATTTGGAATTGAATGAAGTGCATGGTGATGAGTTGTGCGTATCAGGTGGAGATGATGTCTGAATTTTTAGGACTGAGGATGGATCAAGCACAGGTAGCGCAGAGGTTATGTAGGTGGTAACCTCTACCTCTTCTTCAATTGGTACACCTGTAACCATAGGGGGGGTTGATCTTCCCTTGTGAGATCAACTACTTTCTTGGGTACCATAATTCGTGCTTTATTTGGTTTGGGTGCAGTTACTAGAGGCTTGGGTGCCTTGGTCTTGCGGATTAGAGTGACTATGGTTACTGGAGGGGAATTGAACATGGTGGATGGTAGAACAGTAATGATGGGGGTGGTTGTTGATGGGGATGCAGAATTCAAAGTTTGGAACTGAGAAAAAGTAGTATACAGTAGATGTGCTTGTGAGAGTTTCTATTACCAGTTTGAAGCCCTTCACCTTCGTTTCGAGATGGTCCAGTAGGGGTCACAGTTGCAGTTGGGAAATCCTCCCTGTTGCTTCTTCTGGTGACTCCCCTGGGAGTGCCTTTGGTATCATTGCCTCAAATGAGTAATGGGGGATTCTTCTTCTGACTTCCATTGCAGCTCCTAGCCATGAACATACTTCGATGTGGAATGCTTCTTCTTCTACTTGGAACTTCAGTGGACACATTCGGAAAGTGGTTTTGTCCACGCAACGAGGTCAGATATATGTCTTGTTGTGGGTTACCCCAAACCATATCTACAAAGAGTTTATATCCAATAATACCCTTGCAACCCTTTGCTGGTTCGCCACCACATCGACCATTTGTCTATACCAGAATTAGAAAGCCTCCTCATTGCCCTCTTTGGTACTGGGATCTCCCGATACTCTCCAGGGTGTAAACCTTAACGCCATTAGTTGGTCGTAACTGATTTCTACAAGCTGCCTAATTCCTGGGGGAGTCCATTTCCACATTTCAAAGGCCATGATGAAATAGCCATAGATGAATCTTGTGGCCCACCTGTAGTTATTCTCACAGGCCTCAAACAGTTTGTTCAACAATAATGTGCACCAGTTTAACTGTGCTCTCTCGATGCAGTGTTCCACGACTGAAATGGTGTCCAGGGTAAATTCTCCTTTAGTGTAATGCCTCATTGTTTTCCCAGCTATTAGATAGCAAGTTAATTTCATTGCTGGGTTGTTGATGAGGGTAATCTTCACTCCCTTCCCTCCTCTTCTGGTCTCATACTTCTTGTAGTAATCACAATCCCCTGACTTTTTTGCTCTCTTGGACACATTCTAGAATGTCGTTGAGACGTCGTTTCCCTCCGCTGATAATCATGTAAGTCTGTTGATGTCCTCTGCATGGATTGGGATCTCCCTCCCAAGCCATAACGATCAATTTTGAACTCTTCTCATTGAGAAATTTGTACACTGCATTGTCGCTCCCGTCATTCCAAATACTGGGAGACTCCTGAGGTTTAGTATAGTCGACCTTTGAATACCTCTGAATTCTGGATTCATACTTGCTAATTCACTTCCTCCCTCCATTACATAGTTCTCCATATACACTTTCCACTTCATGGCCAGGAATTGATACAATTCCATGAAGTCTGTATCTATTAACGAAGTGTTATCGTACTTGCCGATCAATGATTCTGTCCTTTTAATTCTTGCATCGAGCTCAGGCTCGACGATTGATGTTTCTATCTTTGTCATATTCACTCTCCTGCTATATACCTAAATTACTGTTGTTGGTCTATTGTTGTGAATTCTTGTTTTTGGTCTGCTTGTTTGAACTTTCTCTGCTAAAATATTTCTTGTTGTTGTAGTTGTTTCTGTTTCTGCTAACTCGAAATTTTTCGACATTCATGTGGGTTAAGTAATGTTACCGACATGAATGAGTTTGATATGACCCCATAAATAATTAATTCTTGTTGTCTTTCTCGTAGCTATAATCGTGTGATTATTTTTCATGGTGAGGTGTATGTTGAAATTGCTGATTGTGGCTTCAAGATTTGGGTAGACGTGATGGGTAACAGTTATGGCTTAGTATGGAAAATTTATTATGGTATGGGGGTTACTAATTACAACAGTTATTTTTTTCAAATTCGGGTGATCCTACGAACTGACAATGGTATGATGGGTCATTATGAGTGAATGATATTTCACATGCTTGGTTATCTGACACTGTAGACTCTACCCCCCCCCCCCCCCAACCACAATTGGTTGCGATGAGGTCTCCTCATTGCAACAGGTCCAATTTCTCTTCTGCGCCATTGTGCCGTACTTTTATTGGGATTCCTATTGTAATGGGCTGAGAAAATTTAAAGTGTGGTAATCCTATGTCTCATCTCGAGTGCGAGAGAGTTATTGACTCTATCTATTCTACTCTACCCTACTGACTGCTCTCAGTTGCGAGAGTTATTTGAAAAAAAAATTAATTAGAGGAACTTACTCATGATAGGGTTTCAGGCGTGTTCCATTCACCCATCATTGTGGTATTTTTCCATCTAGTTGCGCCAATTGAACTACTCTTGAGTCTTTAATTTCTATGACATGATATGATCCCATCCAATGCATTTTGAGTTTCCCCAGGAACTTCTGGAATTTTTTGTCATATAGCAGGACTTTTCCTCCGATAGTGAAAGTCTTATGCTTGATATGACGGTCAAGCCAGACTTTCTATCTTTATTTTCGTACTTTCTGATGGAAGTCTGCCAGAAATCTACCTTCCTCAAGCTCCTGTAGTTCATGGAGGCATTCATTGACTGAGTCTTCATCTGTCATTTGTACTGTTGAAGCAATTAAGAGACTTGGTATGATGAATTCGGTTGGTACTATTGCCTCTCCTCTGTATACTAGCTGGAATGGAGTTTGATTGTGCAATATCTTTGTGGTTGTCCTGTATGCCCACAATGTGGCTGGTATCCTTTCATCCCAATCATCCCGGTTGGTGTTGCATATCTTGGTTAGTCATTTTTCCAACATCTTGTTGAATGCCTCAATGGTTCCATTCGCTTGAGGGTGGTACAGGCTGCTTTTGTGATGTTGTACCATAAAATTATCTAGCAGAGATTTAATTTTTGCATTAATGAAGTGTGTACCTTGATCACTTGTTAGGCTCTTGGGACAACCAAATATTCTAATGATGTTCTCAAAAATAAATATTGTTGATGTGTCCATTATGCAGTCCCTTACTGGTGTTGCATCTGCCCATTTTGTGAGATAATCAGTTGTGGTTATTATATACCTTGCTTGCGAATGTCATTTCATTGGTGCAATTGGCCCTATGAAGTCGACGGCCCATTTTTCAAATGCCTTCATTGATCATACATGTTGCAGTGGTAACTCATCACAGTGCAATGGACTTCCAGTTCTTTGGTATACATCGCATTTTTTCACATATTCCTTACTATCTTTGTGAACTATGGGCCACCATAACCCTGCATGTAATATTTTCCTTGCGGTGGGTTTTGCGCCGACGTGGCCTCCTACAACTCCGCTATGAAACTCCCACATGATATCTTCTCTTTCATGGTCCAGTACACATCTTCACAAGGTTTGATCCAATCCCATTTTATATAATTGTCCTGCTATTAGTTGATATTCAGCCACTTTCACTACCAGATGTCTTTTTTGGGTTGTCGTGTATTCTGTTGGGCATTTCCATGTGGCCAGATACACTACTATTTGCTCTAGATAATTTGGGATGGCTTCCACTCTAAAGAGATCAGCATCTAATAGTTGGTCATCAAGGGATCCCTCGTTTTCCCCATTCTCCAATCTTGATAAGTGGTCAGGACCCACGTTTAACCTTCCTGGTTTTATTATTACTTCAAAAGTGAACTCTTGGAATAGTAGGAGCAATCTACAGATTCTTCCTTCAAGCACTGGTTTGTTTACCAGATATTTCAATGCGGAGTGATTCGTGAAGAACTTTAATGTACCTCCCAATAGGTAATGAAGAAAATTTTGAAGAGAGTATATCATCGCAAGAGCTTCTCGTTCTGTTGTTGTGTAGTTTCTTTCAGCTGTGGACAACTTCCTGCTAGCAAAATACACTGGATGATCTATGGAAGTTTCTCCTGGCTAAGCTAACACCGCTCCTAATGCAATACTTGAGGCATCAATGTGGACATGAAACTGTTTTTCCTAGTTAGGATGGACCAAAATGGGTGCACTTTCTAGTTTTTCTTTCAATGGGTTTAGGGCATTAGTACATTCATTGTTCCACATAAACTGCTCTGACTTTTGCAACAGCTTTTCCAAGGGTGTTTTAATCCTTGCGTAGTTGTGGATGAACCTCCTGTAGTACCATGTATGTCCGAGTAGTGACCTTAATTTTTTTACAATTTCTGGTGCCTCTATATTAACAATGACCGCTACCTTCGTTGGGTCCACACATACACCTTTCTTGCAAACGACATGTCCCAGAAGCGTCCCAAAACATATTGCAAAGATGCATTTCTTAAGGTTGAGAGAAAATTGGAGTTTTATGCATCTATCAAACATTATTCTTGGTAGATTTGCATGGTTCTTTAGTAAAATGTAGACTGTCCAATCATCCATGTATACCTCTAGGAACTTATGGATATAGTCCCTGAATGCTAATATCACTATTCGTGAAAACACAGCTGGTGCATTGTTTAGTCCGAAATGCATGACATGATATTCAAATGAACTCCACTCGATTGTGAAATTGGTCTTCTTTTTGTCTTCTTCCGCAATTCTCACCTGATGATATCCTGAGAAGCCATCTGTGAATGAATAATATTCATTTCCTGCCACATTGTCGAGAACCTCATCACTAAATAGAGTAGGCAACGGATCATAAATGCATGCGTTGTTGAGACTTCTGTAGTCTACACACACTCTAATCTCAGATTTCTCCTTTTTACTTTGTATTAAAATGGGTTTGACCCATTCTGCTTCCTCAACCGGAAAAATCAAGCCTGTCATCAACATTTTATCTATCTTTGTTTTAAATTTTTCTTTTACTCTCGGGTTTAGGCGGTAATGCCTATGTTTTACCGGTCTTGCATCTGGTTTTAAGGCTATGCACATTTCTCCCATATCCCCTTTAATCCCTTTGATCTCTGCTACCGAAGACGGGAACAAATATTTGTATTCCTGTAATAGGTCAAATATTTCCTTTTTTGTTTCTGTATCCCAATAATCTCTGATAGATGCAATATTGGGTTTCTTTGAGCTTCCAATATTCAGCTTCTTTATCTTCAAGGGTCACATGTGTAGTCCTTATGTAGTTGGTTCTTCATGTATTTCCCACTCCCCTTATTTACCTTCAAAGTCTAGATGTTGAAGATTCTCCAAGTCATCATCGTCCATCTCGTGATCTATCCGTTTACATGCTACTGATTCTTTGATTTTATGTTCTGATAATGGTATTTCTTCATCTTCCTCAAGCTCTAGAAATAATAATACTCTTTTGATTGCTTGAAGGGCATCTGTAACTGGTTCTGTATCTCCTTTGAAAGAAAAACATTGCATGAATCTTTTCGTAACTGCTTCCCAGGTACAAGTTCCTCCTTTCTTCTTCTTTGTCAAATACCAGGCCTGTGGAATGGTGTCAAGTGAATGTATGAAGTTTTTCATCCACAAAGATTATGTATATCATGCTTTCTTCCAGTTATGCTCACAATTCTTTAAATTCTCTATGGGTTTGAGTCTCCTTGGTATTTTTCGATGAATTGTGGTCTTGAAGCTTCATGGAATCTAGCTTTTAATGTTTCGGAAACGTCTTCCCATAACGGAAGAGAGTTGCGATTGGTAGCCCACCACCTTCCTGACGTGGATTGTAGTGCTACATCCATAAGAGGGACTCTATGTTCTATTGGTACTTTTTCTTCCACTTTTGTAATAAATGTATTTACAACATGCATGTTTGAAAGATTCGGATATCCTCTTAAATCAGTACCAATCCAGTTGACTCCCCGAATGTTGGTGCATCTTCTGGTGTTAATTTCATATCCTCCTTGTTGCCAATCATCCCATGCTATTTCTGATCCCAAGTTAGAACTTTGAACACTTCTCCAGCTTACGGTTCCTCCCACTGTCGGATTGATATAATCTTTTCTCTTTCCTACCGTCATCTGGTAGAGTTGATCTAGAAGTTGGGCGTCCTCTCTGTTGTCAAAAATTTCTGTGCATCGGGGTCCTTGATATGGGTCAAGTGGTTGAATTACCCTGATTTCCCCATCTTTGAATATCATTAATTCCTTTTTTAAACCAATCATTGCATAATTCTTGAAGGCCCAATCTATCCCCAGCAAAGCAGGATAGGGACACTTGTCTCCCATGATGTCTATTACTTCAAAGTCTGTATATGTTTTTACCCCTCAAAATCAACTTCAACTTCTTCTAGCCTTCCTATGGGTACAATACAATATTTATTTTCCATTCTAAGTTGTATTGGGGAGTATGTCAACTTTGGTTTCCCCAGTGCTTCCCATGTCTTTCGAGGTAGAATGTTGACGTCTAATCCGAGATCAAGCATTGTATATTCAATTTGAAAACCTACAACCTGAGTATTCACATGAAACTCCTTTCCAGTTCTTCTCTTGTTTCTTTTTATCCTTCTTATGTACTTTTCTGTTGAATTCCTTGAGTCTCCAGGTTCTTCATTTTTTTGCACCACCAACTCTATATTTTGCTTTAGTTGTTCTAGCATTGGTGCGTCAGTTAAAATTTTCAGGAATAGTCGAAACCATTCCTCAATCAATGTACTTGTATGGTTTTCCTTCTCTTTTTCGCTGGTTGGTTGTGGAAGTTCAATACTTTTACGTCTCCCTATCTGGGAAAATATTTCCACCACCTCCTTAAAATACTGCTTTTGTTTATCTGGGTTTAAAGTGTTCTTTGGAGATGAGGGTTTGATCAGTTTTACTGAGTCCATATCTCATGCATCCTCCCTTGTTTTATTTCCTCCCCATGTTACTATAGCCACACTTTGCATGGGTTGAGCTTCTACTATTCTCGGTTCTGCATTAACTAGATTAGCTCCTCTCTGTTTGGCTCTTTCCTCCCATCTCTTTATCAATTCTGGGCAATCTTCAATTGCATGTGTGTTAACTCTGCATTGAGAGCACCATGGTATCCTGGGTAGCAGACATTCCCTTGCTATGTGCCCTTCTGAATCACAATTGTAGCATCTTATTGGTCCTCTTCCTCCGGTTCTACCACCTCTCATTCCTCCTCCTCACCCCCTTGGAGTTTCATTCACTCTATAAGACAGTCTGTCCAGTCGTTCTTCCAGTGCATCTAGGACTCTACATTGCTTTGTATTATGCGTTGTAGAAGTGAAAAAATCACAATATATATTGTTTGAAACATTAGAATATTTCTGCAAAATTGGAAATATTCATGGAGGATGATCAATACCTTTGCATATTTTGCAGTAGTCGTTTGTTGTCTGATTTTGCTGAGTGGCGAACCCAGGAAAGTGGGGTTGTGGTTGGTACAGTCCTTGGGTATTTAGCTGTGCAACTCCCCCGATTGGTGAAGCCTATTGTGTTCTAGTTTTTGAAGTTCTTGCATTTGGTCCTAGCAACCTGAGACATTCTGTGGCAACATGTCCTTCCACCAGTCAATGGGTGCATGACACGTTGGGCCTTGCGGGTCGCATCGGTTGAATGTCTTTGAACTTCTCCGTTAAGCTGGCTATCTGATGTTGTAGCCCTGGTATAGAAAGATCTTTTATTGTTGCTCCTCCTTTTAAGTCTTGTGGGTAACCCGCCATAGCTTCTATTTTCAAGGCTTTCTCAAGGGCATCTTGAAGGGTACCAATATTCTATTGTGTCAGTGGGGTCCTTGTCAATGGAAGGAGTGCTTTAATGAACCAATCTCGTTGGTGATTTGGATCGACTAGGTAACTTAAATTCCCAATCGCATCTTTAAATCTTCTCATCAGGTCCCAGGTTGTTTCTCCCTCCCGTTGTTTGATTTCCCACAATTCAAACAATCCCTGTTGATTTGTCTGAGGAAATTTAAATTCTTGGACAAAATCTTTTTTCACATCTTCTATTGCTAGATTTGGATGAGCTTCTGACCATTTAATGAACCAGCATAGAGCTCTTTCTCTCAAAGTGGTCTGGAACTCAATCAACTTGACTACATTTGGTATCTACCGAGCTCTGCAAATTGCTTCGCAAAGATACCAGTGTTGCTTTACATCATCGTTACCTTTCCTAGAGAATTCTGGGTATCGGGTGAATGATCCCACCATATTTCCTTATGTAGGTGGTACTAGAACAAAACATCTACTTCTCAATTGAGAGATTGTATTACCAGCACTGTGGCTAGTAGCTATCTTTACGATAGAATTAATACTACTCAACTTGCTAAACTCCCGTAACTTAACAAAAAATTGATTAGGTGGATAATAGAGTACCAAGGAAAGGTCGGGACTAGTGCTAATTGAACCTTGGGGAATAGGATTACCTTGCGTTATGGGTGTCAGCCTCTCTCGGAATAGTTGCTCCATCGCAACATGCAGTTCCACATCAGACATCCCCTTGGGGCGTGCATCCTCCTCATTGGACTTTCCTCCCTTTTCTCTTTGAGCTGGGCTCCTATATACTTGCATAACTTCCTTAACGGTCCCTCCCATTCCTTGGGATCCCATCTGACCTTCTCTTTCATTTTTCATTTGCGGTGCCTTTTCCTTGTCTTGTCGATTACTCTCCTGCTTTCCAAACTCTTTCATCGCCCTTTCCCACCACTTCTCAGCAATCTGCGCCCTCTGATGTGCTCGATGTTCTCTTAGTATACTAGAGGTTATGACATCCATATCCCTATTCCCCCTTCTTAATTACTCATAGCATATTTCCCTCAGTTCCTTCCCCCAGTACTGGAGGTTTAATTCTCCATCTCAGGGCTTTGGAATGGCATCAAGCCCTCATCCACCATTAAATCTTTGACCCGCAACAGGATTTCCTTCTACATTTATCCCCGCAATCTAGATCTAAATATGTCTTCAGATTTTGTAAAATATTAGTAACACTCAGCTACGAATTCCACAATGTATCCTTCCAAGGTAGATTGTACCCAAAAATCTACTGCTCGGGTTAGATCGGTATCTAAATGATGGAGTGCTACTAGATCCATGTGCGTTCACCTGTGACAGACTCTACACGATCCTCCTGGGAGTGACTTGATTTGAAGTCTCCACAACTAGTTATAAAGCTCTTCGAGAAACTTTCCCCAGAAAATTTCATATAGGTCACTAGCAGATTCGTAAAACAGGATGTGATCTTTGACAGTATTTTCCCTCTGTTGTCGAAGTTCTTCTCGTTGTGATATGAACTGATCTAGGTGATCATACCACCATCTTCGTAGCTCCTTCTCGGAGATCCGGGATACCATGATCTAACTTCTAAATTATTTTTCAGGTCCCGGAAACGGAACCATTTGTTGGAGAAAAAGGGAGGTCTCTCGGCAAGACCCAGGTTTAGGTTTGGGGCCAACAAGGTTTCCATAGTAGTTTAGCACAATGTCAGCATTTTCACCCTGCTTCAGGGAGGAGAGCGTCTCACCCGAGGCGTGCCATCATCGTAGTAAGATTAGAAGCTAGATCAGGTAGAAGAAAAATGCAAACATAAACAACAACTATGGAAAATTGGAAGCAACAAGCATATCTGAACTCTACGAAGAAACTATCACTCATTGATACATGTTCAGAATGCTGAATTAAAATTTTATTTTAACCATGTATTCATCATAAGCAAACAACCATCAATCCACTCGCAACATTACACACAGAAACAACATGATTTCATTATCAATAACAGAACAGCATACATATACTCTGTAGAGTCTATTATAGTTTAGTGCAGTACAACATATTTCTCATGGAGCTCTCCTGAGGCTCTGATTCTCCTATTCGCCTCTTGCCGAAATGACTAACTAACTCCCTCCTTCTCTGCTGACTAACTGCCTATTTGTTTCTCCTCGAGTGTAACTGTCAATCTTTCCTTCTTTTTTTCTCCAATGATTTCTACTTCCTCTTTATTACTGGGATTCCTGTTGATTGTTCTTGTCTCCCATAAATGCCATCTGTGATTTTCTCTACCAATTTCCCGCCACCTATCTTCCAGCTTTCCGCAACCGTGACAGCTCCCTGTCTACCTATTGGAACAGGGTCTCCCATGAGCTGCGAAACTGGTCTGATTTTGTATATTTTTTATTATATTTAGTCCAGCGCAGGGGTTTTGGGGTGGGTCAAAGCCCCAAAAGCATTGTAATGGGTCAAAGGGTAAACCTGGGGTCCTAAAACCACGGTTTTCGGATCGTAGGAAATATTAGGCTAGATTGTTATAAATAGAGGAACTTTTTGAATTGTAAGTAGGCAATGAAGAGCTATTGATGCGAATTGTGGTTTAGTAAGTCTATTTGGGTTTTTGGGGAAGGACTCCTACTGGCTATGTGCACGGAGATCCAGAGTCCTGCTGTGTGCGGACCCTACTGCTGTGTGCACAGGCTGGGATGGGTTTTGTAAGAGAAATTTGATGAATTAATGAATGTGAAAGGTTGTTTGGGAACTGAATCTAGTGTATTGTTTATGTGAATCATTGGTAATTAATGTCTTATGCGTGTTCTGTATTCCACTGTGAAAGTTTTGTGTGAGTATTTTATTGCATCTAGATATGTTCTGTTCTATTTATGCAATTATGAGCTACTGTCTTGAAGTATATGATTATTGAGCCCCATAGTACAATTAACCTTGCGCACATGGATGCAGAAAGAGGCCCATAAGTCCTGCTCGGGGAGATCTGGACATCTCAAGGTAGAACGCAGCTCTGCTTCTCTTACCTATCCTTTCTCAAGGTGCGGAAACCTAGTTCCAGCACCCACCCATACTAATTTGGGTGAGACTTTGACCTGCGCAAGTACGTCACTGCCGAAACAGCCAGTAGTATAGGGGCTTGTTGGCAAACCTTGAACTCCGAACCTGGGTAAGGACCCCTTGATCCAACAAATGGTTCCATTGTCGGGACCCGAAGCATTTTGAGAAAGGGATGGGGTAATGAAAAGGGAGTACTGACAAAGAAGAAGAGTAGGTGCGAATGAATGGGCTCCATTCTGGGCGAAAATACAACGCGGAGCGGTGGGTACTATCGAACCAATCTAGAAGAGGACATGGCAGCGCACGTGAAATTTCCTACCTTTAAAGGTGCAGCTGATGAGGACATGGACCGATTTTGGTTCATTGCAAACTCAGTATGGACTGCACAAGGGGTGGTGAGCGATACTGTAAAAAGGGCGCAGTTATCCCTGGCATTTGAAGAAAGAGTGTTGGATTGGTACATGTGATACGTCTCTCAGAATGGGAGTACATCTATTCAAGATATTAATGATGCTTTGAAGCAACAATTCCAAAAGCCAAAATCTTACTCTCAAGTGGTAGCGGAAGTAAAGAACTTCAAGCAAGGTGCATCTGAGTCGGTATAGGAGGTTGATCAGCGACTGAAGAAAGCAATCGAAGAGGGAGGATTAAAGTATGACGATAGGCAGCATACCGAATGGTTCATCGCTATGCTGCTACCTCACCTACGCATACCTATGAGCCACCAAAATTTTTAGTCTCAAGACAAATCTTTGGAAACCACTATGAAACTAGAGGCTACGCCTAGGATAGATGCTTTTTTAGGAGTACAGAAAATCAAGGCACAAATCGAGGAAATGCACATGGAGATTCAAGACCTACGACAGGAATGCGGAAGGGAAGCTGGTGCAGAACTATGGTGCCTACAATGTCAAGTATCAGGGCATACAAAGGACCTATGCCTAAGGCACCTGGGGTCAAGCGAGGGACCCAGCCCAGGAAGACAGGGCCCAAGTGCACAAAAGCAGCACTCGTGCTAGTTCTATCGGTCAGTAGGGAATGATGAGCAGAACTGTCGAACCTATGGTCTATTAATGGATCGGGGAAACATGTATAACATATAGTCAGACCCCGCCTTGCCAAAATCCCCCACAGACAGGCATGGCTCCCCCTATGGAAGCAGGGAGGGAGGCCAAAGTGTTAGCGCAGGTCGGATTCAGGGCCAATTGATCTGCTATAACTATGGAGACACAGGGAATTTTGCGAAGGATTGTGCGAACCTTACGAGACAGTCCTGTAGGTATTATAGACAGTTGGACTATATGCTTGAAGATTGTCCAGTCTTGATAGCGAAAATACAGGAGAAGTAACTCCCACCTACACAGATAGTGCAGAGGGTTAAGGCTGAGCATAACCCAAGCATAAATTTTGTCACGTGCAGCGGAGTGGCTACTAGAGGGATTGAGGAGAAGGTCGAAACTGGAATGTTGATCCGCAAGGAAGTTAGTAAACAAGGAGGCCTGGACCTGGACAAAGCAAAGGAAACGTTTATGGAAGCTTGAAGGGACTTCTTCAAGACCAAGGTGCCTACATCCCTACTCCCTGAGGGTCTTAAGGCAGCTGAGGAGGTCAAACCTTTCCTACAGGCATGTATCAAATGACTACGAAACCCAAGGGCAGTGCAAAGTCTGTAGGCTTTAATAGATAGTTGTGCAACACGCTCCGCCGTGGCCCCCGATATTAAGGACATACACAAATTTTATAGGTATCAGAAACGCACTGGGAGGGAGATGTGGTTAACAGCCCAGATCGGTACTTACGAGATGGATCGGTTTATCTTAGACCTCAGATCATGTTATCACCTAGATTGACCTCAGACTGAAGGAAGGAAATCCAGGGTAACCATAAACCACACTTGACCTTGTAGCTAGCCCTACAAGGCAGGGAGAGGGCTCTCTCCGTAAGGAATCTCAGTCAAGGATGACTGCTAAAACAGATTTTAGGCTAGGTATAGTAGCTCAAAATTTTTTGATAGATTTTGTTGGTGTTTGCTGGAAGTCGGATCAGCAGGTTCTTTCCCTTTCCTCTGAATGTTTGAAGAGTCATTCTTTGATAGCAACTCTTTCCTTTTCTGAATGGGATTGATTGGCACATCTCTACTCCTCAAAGAATACTACTTCTGCTATGCTGTCAAAGCATTCATATATCCTCATTGATAATCATTGGACTCTTCCTCTAAAACTAAGATATTTGCCAATATGAAGTCTTCATCTCTTTGAGTGTCTGGGACCACTGCATATTCTTCATCTTCTGTCAGAAAAATGGGCATACCATCTGCAGTGAAAAAATGATTAGCTTCAACTACCGGATCATCATCATCATCTATTTCCATTCCCTGAACATAATTTTGCTACAAAGGAGTTCTGATCTGCTGTTGTTGTGTTATTTGGTCTTGCGTTTTATGTTCCCTCTGCTTGATTCGGAATTGGGGCTATTTCTGTGCTCTGAAATTTGGATTCCGGATTGGTGTTTCAGGTCTATCTGAAATAGTCAGCCGGTCAACCATCTTTTCCACTATTCAGATCAAAGTATCCATCTTAGCATCTGAAGGGGATACTTCCTCCTTTACAGTCACTCTCTTTTCAGATCTTGTCCATGCTCTATTAGCCAGCAGATTTTCTTCTACGCTTACAGTGTTTTTCTGCATATCTTCAAGTGTGGTAGGATCTCGTTTCCATGTCAGCATCAAAACCATCTGGAAATTTTAGCAAAGCTAACCCCATGGGGGGTTTGAGGTTGGCCAGAATAGCATTTTACACTGCATTAAACCTTACACAATAATCTTGTACACTTTCACCCACATTCCTTTTGATATTTTCATACTCAGACAAAATTTGGAGTGGGTTTTTCTTTACCTCCCACCAGTCTAGGAATTGTCTATGTATCTCCAACAAAGTGTGGATAGAGGCTGTTGGTAAGGCTCTGAACCATTTTCAAACTTCACCTCCAAAACTTTGGACAAACAATCTACAGTCACATTTTCTGCCTCTACCTCATGAAGGTCAAAGAAATCATCCATTTTATCAACATGTTGCTGCGTTGTAATTCTTTGAGTGGCATCAAAAATAGGTATTTACTTTGGTAATCAGCAAGAATATCATTCAAATTCTGAGGTAAAACCAGGGGTTCATACCGGGCAGCCATGACTCGAGGCAGATTTAAAACAATGTTTGAACTACTTGGATTTAAGAGAGCTGTTGATGGAGAAGTAGGGGTGATGAGTTGGAGGGGAAGGGTAGGTATAAATGGAAGTCGAGAATTGATTTTAGAAATTGATGGGAATATTGATGAATTGAGGGTAGCAGATGCTGATTCTGATGATTCTGAAAGCTCAGGTATATTGGTAGCGGTGATAGATGATGGAGAAGAATTTAAGATATAGTCGTCAATTGATCTGTTTGCCTTTTGAATTTCAAGATCTAAAAGAAACTCTGGGTCTAAAACTGTGTCATCAAGTGCAGTTTCAGATTTGGTTCTGAACAGAGAAAGCTCAAAATACCCATTAAAAGGGAGGTCTTCAATGAACAGCCACTCACTGGGACAGGAATTGGATCTGAAAATAGGTATAGGGCTTACTGAACTTTCTTGTCTTCTGATTATTTGCGGAATAAGGTTAGGATTTTCAAATATAGGGGGAGGATTTGGATCAGGATTAGTCCTTGTGTATTTTCTCGAAGCCAGTGTGCTCAGATTTCGAAATTTTTACTTTGCAATGTTCTATTTCATCCTAGCAAATTCTGAAACCCATCATCCAAAGTTCAAAAATGTATATGGAAGATATTACCGGGGTGATCAGTCTTTCATTTGATATTTTTCCCCAGTATGGTCACAGCTATGTTATCACCTAGATTGACCTGAGACTGAAGGAAGGCAAGCCAGGTTAAGTTCGATAACCTATGGAAATGATCTTATAAAATTTCAGCATACAGAGGACAGAACACTTTTCTGCTCACAGAGATGGATGGTCAAGATTGCCCAGGAGGGCCAGTGAATGGTAGGCACTTGAAGCACTACTAATTTTAAGGTGGTTCTCTGAAATTTTGTCATAGTCATTATACATACCATTTTCATTTTTAGTAAGATTTCAAGTACACAGTCTTTGAAGCTTGGGGCCCGAAGCGAAGGCTATAAAACTTGAATGATATGTGTAAGGTTTCCCAGGTTTTGATTTAGTTTATAGTCATGGTTTGAGTCATGAGTCAGTCTGCATTGTGTCAGTTTTCAGTCTTTGAATTATTTTGACCGTATTTCCCAATTGATAAGGCTACTAGGTCTACAGTGTTCTTGGCACCTCCAAGGAGCTACCGTCCCCATTGGAGCCAATGTTAGTTTCAGTCTTGTCATACTTCCATCAGTGAAAAAAATCTTCTCTTTTGCATTTGCATATTAGGAGTCTCATACTATAACTTTTATCATTCCACTAGGTCATGGATCCACTGATGGTAGGGGTCACTTCAGTTTTCCCTCATGAAAAATACTTGTTGGTTCTCCTCTCCATGGTCTTCGGTCATGATTCATTTTCACTCTGCACTTCATTTTATTAGGTCATAAGGTTTGGTCTCATTAGGTTTTAGAGTTCACCATAGTCAAATTGATGATGAAAGTATCAATAAATATCAGCAAGGACATGAGGATGCCAAATAAACTCAAAGCATAGTATCTGGAAAAGTCAAAGAGTTGTTCTTTAAAGCTTAATGTAATTTTCACCTCAAAACCATGTTTCGAGGTGAAAATAGGGTACTTTGTTTTTATTATCATTTCTTATGTAATTTTATGTTTCCATATGTAATAAGTTGAACTTTAAAAGCTGCTATCTCCATAAAGCCAATGTTAGTCTTTCGCAGCCTGTCACCAAGGATCAAAGGGGCTTTTTCTCTGTCTGGTTTTCAAAAGTGTTCTACACATGATTTTCAGTGCAAATCATATTCTAAGCATGTTCATCAGAAGAAGCTTAGAAAAATATTTCCAAAGGTATATCACACTCCCGAAATCAGCTTCTGGATCGAAAAATACGCCCAAATGAATAAATGACTCAAAAAGTACAACCCCGCCCTTTTTCCATTACTTCACTGGCTTTTAACTTTAAAATCCTTACCTTTTTCTGTATTTTTTTTCCTTTACTTCAAAGTCCTTTTTTTCCTTTTTATTGTCGTCTCCTACAACCCCGATGCGATGGCTCATCGCCGATGCGATCGCATCGCAACATCGCCGATGCAATCGCATCGCAACATCACCCATCGCATTATCTAAATTTTCACAACGCTTAACTCTGTCGTCCATCTTCTACCGATGCGATAATCCTCCATCGCATCAGGCGATCGCACCACCCTCCAGCACTTAACTCCTGCTTTCCCAACTTCCCCGATGTGATCATCACACCATTGTGCATTGCCTATCGCATTTCCCGCTAGTACTCACCCCGCCTTCCTGTTCACCGCCGATGCGATCATTGCTCCTTCGCATCGCTCTATCGCCCGTCGTTTCATCACATCGCACCATCCTCCATCGCTCCATCGCTCATCGCATATCGTGATTTCCTCCACCTGAAGCATTCCTGCTCCCCTTTCGCTTGCGATTGCGATTACCGTAGCCCACCATTTCTCTTTCCGCTCTTTTCAAAGGAAAAAGGGTTTTTCTCCGTGAATGAGACATATTCATTTGGTTTGTTTAAAAGGGTTTTCTTCAGCAAAAGGAAAAGGTGCTCTTAAAGGCTGTGAGCAAGAGTAAAGACAGAAATCAATTAGCACCAGCCCATGAACGGTAGAAAACGATAAATGTGGCGGCAAATTAGTTCCAGATTTTTTTTCTTTCCATTGGTTGGAGTAAATGTAACAGATAATACTTCCAGATGGTCGAGTGTATAGTTTCCTCTCTTTCAGAGGTATATTGTTGGGTTTTTCTATCTTCAGGTTTTTTTTTGGGGGCAGGTGAAATAGCTCCTCTTTTTACGGATTTTCCCCCTGAGGCTAGTCTATTTAATGTAATTTTTCAGTCATTTGAGGGGGTTGGAATCACTTGGGCGCTCTGAGCTTGATTGTACATTATTTGTAATCATTTTGGTAGGAAATTAATAAGATTTGCAGCTATTTTTATGGGATCCCTGTGGTATGGAATTTTAGCACAGTTTCTTCTTTTTTAATCATTTGTTAAATGTTTTATGTATGCCATCATTCATTCCATTGATTTTTGTTGAATGTTTTCAAGTTAAATGGGTATAATCCATTGTTATAGTGCTTTACCTTGGGAAATCATTCAATATTTTATGTTTTCTACTGTTTGAGAAGGATTCATCTCATATGCCCTCCTCAGCTCCTCACCAGTCTTAAACACTTCACATCATTAAGCCAAAGGTCTTAAAGTTCATGCCTACCTTGCCCCATAGAATACCCTGCATTTCTGATTTAATTTCCAAGACTTAAACTGCCCAGCTCCATCTGATCCAGCAAACACCAACAAAATCTATCAAAACCTTTCGAGCTACTATACCTGGCCTAAAATCTTTTTTCCGTAGTCATCCTTAACTGAGATTCCTTACAGAGAGAGCCCTCTCCCTGCCTTGTAGGGCTAGCTACAAGGTTAAGTGTGGTTTGTGGTTACCCTGGCTTGCCTTCCTTCAGTTTGAGGTCAATCTAGGTGATAGCAGATCGAACGCCAATGTATTACCTAAACAGACCTGGAAACAGATGGGTGAACCTAAGTTGGAATGGTTCTCTATCCAGCTTCGCAATGGCTAATCATCAAAATATTGTACCGTTGGGAAGGCTATCAGGGGTCATGGTAGATATCGGAGGAGTAAAGGTCCGAGCTGACTTTGAAGTCATTCAAATTGTCGAGGATGCAGACCCTTACCCTGCGCTACTAGGATTGGATTGGGCCATCGACATGGGTGGTATCATTAACTTGAAAAAAGAAGCACGGTGTTCGAACATAATGGCACCAGGGTAATCATACCATTAGATCCTACGGAAGGTAAACGTTACACGGAGCCAGTAACCAAGGAGGAGGATGTGGACTTTATCTATAAGCTAACTGCGCAAGACGCGGACCACCCAACAAGGGATGAAATGCCATATGGGGGAGGGGATACTGAAGGCTTATCTGATCCCGATGAAGAAATAGAGACTTGGCAGAACCGGTTAGGCGACGTCTCTACGTTGCATTGTCTTCGAATCACAAAAAAAATTTGTTGCATTCCCTCATTGGTAAGGACCTTGATAAGACTAGGAAGTGGTGGTTACTACAGGCCAACCCGAGGAAAGGGTTAGGCTGACCTGTGAAAAAATAGCATTATATTGCACTTGACACCAGCTATAGGATTAGGAAGTAGAGATCTCATAAATCCAGCCACCTCTAAAAAAAAAAACAGCTGCAGTTAAGCCAACAAGCTCTGGCAACAACCCCCCTTACACCCTCACTTACACAAGCGATAAGGTTCTTGTTGGCATGGGTCATGACTTACCTAGGAAGCAAGTCTGTGTTGGGGGAAGACATGCAGCCAATGCAGGTGGGTGACCCTAGCATGACAGATGGGTCAAGCCTACTGGTGGTACAAAAACTAGTCGTTGGAACAGTACCCATTGGTAAAAAGAAAAATTTACCGTTGGAAGGAGCGACCCCCGGGCATTTAATGGAACTAATTATGAATATTTTTTTCCGTTTCCTAGGGGACCCACCTCAGATAAATTTTACCTCCCCATTGTACGGTTGGGGGTACTATAAAGATGGCAGGGTAGTTCAGTCAGAGGCACCGTTTCACTTACACAACTTTCTCTCCTCATTCGTTCCTTGGAAACACTTGAGAAATCGAATTTGTTGTGTCCACACTGTCCCTTTCATGTCAGGATGACCCACTCTGTCTGATAGTAGTCACCTAGGGTTGGGCTTCATTTTTCGCGCATGGATGTCGGCCACTAACCTTGTTGAACCCTCGGCCCCGACGGGGCCTGATGTTGAAGAAATCATGGAGGTTGAGTCTGAGCTGAAAGAAGTTCCCCCTACGTCAGTCACAAGGAAGGGCAAGGAAAATGCACAAGGTTCGAGAAAAGCTCCAAAAGCAGCGAGGTTGGCTACCGAAAAGCCTCGTACTTCCCCAATACATACCAGGTCTCCGCCAACGTCACCTCTAGATCAGGACGCACAGGAGGGTGCTCTGCCTGCTAACCCAATCGATTGGTTACCTCCCTTCATTTGCCCACGTAGGCCTTCTACCCGAACACCCAAAAATTTGGATGGCTTGGTCACCTATCTGCAAACCCCCCTAACCCTGGGAGAAGTCCCTATCGTCAGTGATCCTTGCAGACGACTCCATGAGGTCAAATTTGATGATCACGACTTGTAAAACTTTGAAACCCTCCTTGAATTAGCCCCCGCATTATACTTTGATACAATCTAGGGCAATGGTGGAGTCACGGTGGTGCCCCAGCGTTGGGTCTATGGCTTGGCTAGATCGAGACTTTTGAATCTACTCTGAATGCCTCACTTCAGTCATTACAACATCATAGATTGGTTGGCTCGCCAGCTGCTTGCCCTCATTCACGATGGTTTCTTATGGATTCGAGACAAGGTCCCTATTGATGATAAGTTGATCCACAATATTACAATCCTTCTTATGCAAGGGTCGCACCTGTTAGAACGGGTAGGCAAAAAGTATGAAGCGGCTACCGCTACATATGTACGGACGACCTACACGGTGCGCTGAAATCAACGAGGGTTTGTGATCTAGACTATTAATGACCTAGATACATAGATGGGTACTAGGATCTTAGCCTGCAAGCTAATGAGAAAGTGCCAGGTTGTGACTGTCCCTGCCTATGTGATCCAGTTGGCCGGCCGGTGTGCGAAGGGTGTTTCTTTCAATTAGGCTCAATACTTGTGCGATGAATTTCTGGCCAATGTCCACGAATCCCAGGAGAAAGGGACGTATTTCTTTTATTCATGGTTATTATTCCTAATAGCGCTGGTCGCCTAGGACACCCCCGAGGGGTCAGTCCTCCCTGAACTTCCTCAGGAGCTCGGTATGCTCACTTATGGGACTCCAAGGATGCGCAACGCATCGAGGGTAACAAAGTTTTTTGGATCCTCTTCTAGAGTAGTGTGGCAGCTGCCATAAACTCTCGACCCCGGCTGTCCCCGACGATATATGACAAATACAAGAATGTTTCCACGTTCCAAGTTACCATGCACCATATTCAGATCCACAGCCTCATAAATAAGACATGGATGGCACTCCCTTATATGGTAGCCAATGAAGAGATTGATTTGATGATCACGCTATGGCCCCATTCCTGGAAGAAAGGCCTCACCGATACCCATGGGGAGACCGCAGAACACCGCCAGATGGCCCCGGACAGAGCCAAGAATATGGATACACAGCTACCATAGATCTTTGCAGTTAACGCCCAGGTAGGGTCTGACAGAGATACCACCCCTCCCCCCGGTATGAAGCGGTCAGGGGAGCCGGCACCAGGATCCCGAAAGAAATAGCACGCCCACCGTGCACAATATGATGCAACGGTCACACTGACTGATGGTGACCTTGAGAAACTTGCAAATGCAGTCACCATGGCTATAGAGGACAAGTGGGCATCCGTCAGGGCACAGCAGAAGGCTGCGGTTGACACTCTCCAGGCCGAGCTCCGTGCTCTCCAGATAAAAATTGATACACTGCGACCAGCGTCGGCCAGGCACAGACCCCTTCGGTCGATAACTTTTTGGTGCCATTAATGGAGGACATTTGTCTCTGGACTATCCCTAGTGCTGCTTTGGCAGGAACTCAGCTCCCATTAGACACAGAAACCTAGCTGGACTTGGCCAAGTTTCCCCATGAAGCCTTACAGGGCCATAATGTTGTCTTCCAGGAGATTTGCCATCTTGACCAGCGCATACACAAACAGCTTGGTACAGCCGAGCATACCATCATGCAGCAGGTGGCTAATTTTCTCCTTTCCGTGTCATAGCAGGCGGAGCTCAAAACAGTGATCCACCAGCTCTGTACAGAGGTTACAGACGAAATCCCAGCTGCGGACACACCTCGGGCTAAAGTGGAAAAATTGGTTGCAGCACTCAAATCATCTCAAATGGAAATACATACCGTCAAGACACAACTAGAAAAACAAATCACCGACTTACAAGCCAAACTGTAGCCCGAAACGCCTCCGGAAGTCCGCGCCTAGCGCGCCGCCCTAGTCACCGATGTGACAAATGTGATTTCGGGGCAGATTGCCCAAGGTGCCCAGCTGATGGATTCATCCATGCAACTCTGTACTAAGGTCTAGCGCAACCCGATCCATGCAATCTGGTGTAAACAGCATGTCATGGTGGAACATCTAAAGCCTTGGGCTGCCACCACCCTCCAACTTTCGCAGGATATTGATGGCGCGATCAAGCGACTTACTCAGACCCTTGAGAGTGTCACCATGGAAACTGAAGGACCGACCTCCTAGAAGTTGGTAGACCTGGCACAGAGCGCTGCTGCCCAAATTCAAGAAGTGTTACCTCCGCTCATCGTCGCCTTCAATACCTTGTGTGCACAGATAGAGACAGCACCACCACAGTGACTCGAGATGAGTCACAAGATTGTGTTGGGGGACTGTTGGAACAAGGTCTCCCATGAGCTTCGAAACTGGTCCGATTTTTTATTTTTTTTATTATATTTAGTCTAGCGTAGGGGTTTTGGGGTGGGTCAAAGCCCCAAAAGCATTGGAATGGGTCAAAGGGTAAACCTGGGGTCCGAAAACCACAGTTTGCGGATCGTAGGAAATATTATACTAGATTGTTATAAATAGAGGAATGTTTTGAATTGTAAGTAGGTAATGAAGAGATATTGATGTGAATTGTGGTTTAGTAAGTCTGTTTGGGTTTTTGGGGAAGGACTCCTGCTGGCTGTGTGCGTGGAGATCCAGAGTCCTGCTGTGTGTGGACCCTGCTACTATGTGCGCAGGCTGGGATGGGTATTGTAAGAGGAATTTGATGAATTAATGAATATGAAAGGTTGTTTGGGAATTGAATCTAGTGTACTTTTTATGCGAATCATTGGTAATTACTGTCTTATGTGTATTCTATATTCTGTTGTGAAATTTTTGTGTAAGTATTTTACTGCATCTAGCTCTGTTATGTTCTGTTTATGCAATGATGAGCTATTTTATTGAAGTATATGATTATTGAGCCCCATAGTACAATTAACCTTGCACACGTGGATGCGGAAAGAGGCCCATAAGTCCTGCTCAAGGAGATTTGGACATCTCAAGGCAGAACGCAACTCTGCTTCCCTTACCTATCCTTTCTCAGGGTGTGGAAACCTGGTTCCAGCACCCACCCATACTACTTCGGGTGAGACTTTGACCTATGCAAGTAGGTCACTGCCAAAAGGGCCAGTAGTATAGGGGTTTGTTGGAAAACCTTGAACTCCGAACTTGGGTCAGGACCCCTCGAGCCAACACTACCTTAATTGTGTTTCGCCACCTATCCTCTAGCTCTCTGCAACTCAAAACTATTCTATCCCAAAACAAAGGCCCCAACTGCTAAAATATTGTTACCACTCTTACATCCTTACCCTCTTCTTCATGATTGTCATTCATGACAATTTATTTGTCTTCCTTCTTCAGCAATTCATCCTGAGTATATATCCTCTGCTTTTCCAACTTTCTTCTTTGAAGGTCTAACTTTCTATATAACTCAACAATTTCAATTGGCGTATAACTTGGAAACTTTAAACATTTTTCCATACCTTCACTTGTTGTTGACCCATCATCAGATGGTCCTTCTCCCTCTGCTAAATCTACACACATGTCTAAATCATCATGCTTAAAATTCCAAAATCATTAGGCACAATAAATACCTTTTCTTCATCATGCTTTTTAATTGCATCTTCAGTGTATAATTATTCTTTATTTTGAACAATCTTCAGTAATTGTTCCTTCTCCATATCATCTTTAATTTCAACAAAATTCAATGATTTTTCCTTTTCTGTTGTCATCTCAATAGATTCCATGGTTATCTCCATTGTGCCTATCATCATCATGGTATGATGATCCTTCACTATGTTTTCAGCTAACATAGTTTCTCCTTCATTAGGTTCCTTTACATTTTCCATTTTTTTTCCTCCTTTACCTACATAACTTACATTAACACACGAATTATTAGTATTAAAAATTACAAGACCTTTCGGCCTCATTTGATGCTTCAAGCACCAATATTTCACAATGTACTTTATGGGTTTCAGAAGATCCTCTTTGTTGTGACTCAATTCCTTTGAATCTCTCCTTCTCTAACAAAGTAATATGTATTTTTTCAAGTTCTCTAAACTTTTTTATCATCTTTCTTTCCATTTATTTTGGTTCCATCTAACCCGTTTCCTCATTCTCCATCCATGTCTTTGGTATTCATTCTCTTTCTCTTGTAGCCATCCCTGTAGTACCTCCAACTATACTCTCATCACTACAAGATTTCTTTCTCAATCCTCATTACTCATCTTAACTCTATGGAATTCTCTAAAAACTCTTTTATGACCCTCCATGGCCATCTTCCTCATGAGCTCATCCATGCTTGATTGATTATCTGCAACATAGCCTTATCTTGTTGCAATCTCCTCTCACTACTCAATACCCTATCGAGCTTCCTATTTGAGATTGATCTCTCCCTAGGTATTCTCTCTCTTGGTTCACTCTCTTGAACCTTCTAGAGCTTCATTGCTCCTCTGGTTGCTGCACTCAGTCACCTCTCTCCTTTCTTCCAACCTCTAGTTGGATAGGTTCATTCCCATCATCATCAAAAACTTTGCTTGTTCTTGGTTATAATCATCAAACACCTTCATAGTATTTCTTTCAATAATTCATCATTAATTAACTGAAAACATGAAGACCATACCTCACTGTCCAATTTTTTGAACACATGTTGTTGTTGCAGTTTCTCTTTTTTTTCTACTGACTTTACCTTCACTGTTGCAGTTGTCACTATCCCTTCATAAACAATTTTCTCATTCTGTCCTGATTTCTCCTTCGAAGAGAAAACTTGCTTTGATACCAAAATGATGCCACAAATACACTAATGTGTAGAATTGAGACTTATTCTACCCAAAACCAGAGGATAGTTTCATATATCTCTAAGAACCTTTAAAAACCCAACTTTAATCTTCATATGATTTCGTGGAAGCTCCTTTAAAAAGTGACTCTCGGGTTTATAATTCATATAACCATATAATAAAATTTTTACCTTTATACCATGGCCGCCCCTTCACATTACCTTATCGCATATCCACTATGCGCATTTTCAAAATTTATCACAGTTTCGTTGATTTTTCCACTTCGCAGTTCGCAACAAATACCATTTCGCAATTCGCAACAAATATTATATATCGCACATCGACAAATATATGATATCACATATCGGCGATTATAACATATCATACTTCATCTCTTCGCACATTTTCCTCATCGGCACTTCGGACTTTTACCTCATTGCATCGCATTGTTGAACCCTTTCCTTAAGCGCTTCACCGCAAATTGGCATTTCACAAATTTAAGTCTCACCATTAATTGTTATACCATATCGCATGCAATGTGTGATATGTGCATGGACCTCTGCCTAACACATGTCCACTTTGACACTTTCACAATTTAACTTGCGAAGTAATCTCGGTCATCGATCTTCGCTCTGGACTTTGAAAATTAATCTACACCATCCATGGTTCTCCTTCCAAAAATATTCTTAAGGGTTTGGGGAAAACTTAATATTTTTTGTCTTAGCCAACTGTCGCCTTACTATAAATTCATCTTTGTATCCATGTGTTAACTCCCTCCTGAGATTTATTCTTGTTATTAGAGCTTATCCAGAATTATCATGCTCATTGCAACACCTTGCACACTGTTTCCAAGCCAATCCTTCACATGCTCACTTCGAATCACTACCTGCAACTTCAAATACCTTATTCTTTTCATTTCTGACCTGCACAAAGGTTATTTTCACTCATTCACTCCCATTAGCTTCACTCTCAACCAATTTCTCTAGAACTGGAATCACATAGTGATTCTACCTAGATTCTTCTATAGTAAGTCATTTTTCACATAGTAAAAGACTTATATATCCATCAGAATTCATGCAACAGTAATTTATTACATAGAAATCATATTCACTCAATTATGGATCACTTAGCTTGTAAGAGAGACAAAAACACAGTCGCAATGAGTTCAATTCCTCATTAATCAAATAAATTCTACATATACAAATAAAACCTGTTTATAGTCTATCTTTGGCCTAATGCGCCTTTACATGGCCTTTTTTCTCTTCAAAAAAACCCTCTATGTTCTCTCTCTCTCCTCTTTACTCTACTTTTTCTACTTCCTACTCTATCTAAGAATCATGGTCCTTTAATGCCTTTGAAGCTTACAAATATATACAAAAGTTTCTGCAACCAATTCTGGTTTAGATCCTCAATATTCTCAACAAAATCCTAAGAATCCTCTAAATCCACAAAATCATCAACTAATTCCTAAGTCTATGGTTCACAATCCCTTTGAAATCTCAACTAGCCTAAATCTCTCATGTTCTCCTACATTCGAGAACATTTACAAATATGCCTCACAATATTTAATTAAATCCTATTCTAAATGTCTCACATAAAGTCACTCAAAATATTGAAAATTACATTAATTAAATACTTAGGGAACCAACTCCCTTTAAAACATAAGACCCCCTATATTCTACTAAATGTACAAAATTTGGAACCATGATGCTCATGCATCAAAGTCCAAAGAATAATAACGAATATGTGTGCATTTTTGTGGAATTTTTCTGGGTAAGGGCTCCTGCTGGTTGTGTGCCTAGAGACCCTAAGTCATGTTGTTTGCAGACCCCGCTAGCTGTGTGCGCAGGCTGGTAAAGAGTCTGTAAGTGGAATCTGACATATTAATGAATGAGAGGACCTTTTTCTAATATTGGAATATCGTTGTGTTTTGTTATGGGTTGCACTATATGTTAATTTCTGAGTTATGTTTGTGCACTGAATAATGTTAGTTAATTGATGCGATGCTTTAGAGAGTAATGAATGCATAGATCTAGTTATGTTTTGTCACATTGCTTTAGTTAACTAGTTATCTTATAGTTTACGCGCTTCGCACGAGTTATTCAGTCAAGTATATTGTTAAGGGTTTTTGGTTTGGGATTCCTCAGCGCATTCCTGTTCTAGATCTGAAGGCACCCACTTCATTAAACTCTCTCTCTCTCTTTCTCTCTCTCAGGGTGCGGAAATGTGGTTCCAGCACCCTCCCATACTACTTCAGGTGAGACCTTGACTTGCACAAGCAGGTCATTGCCGAAAGGGGCAGTAGTACAAGGGTTTGTTGGTAAAACTCAAATATGAACCTGGGTTAAGACCCCTTAAACCAACACCCTATATTACTAGTGTAGTACCTTATTATTGTTAGTGTAGCCCCCTTATTGTTATTTTTGTACCCTTGTAACCCCCATATTTTTATTATTGTGCCCTTACATCATTATTGTTAGGTCGGATAGGATTATATTGTGACCCCATGGACTCCTATATATAGAATGAGGTTTTTCATTTGTATCATCCCAAAAATGTTCATTTATGTAATATAAAAGAGGTTTTCCCCTCGAAGTGGCTTATTTCTAAGGCGTTGATCTCTCTTTTCTTCTATTTTTGGAGCTAGTTTCATAACACAAGACCTCGAATACAATGAGCATCAAGGTCGAGATGCTTTTTTTTGGAGTGATATACCAGATTTTAAGAAAGTTGAATTACACCCTGATTGTTACATTTCAACATGGTGGATGATTTCGGAACCAAACCAAGCTCAGTAAGAACATGTCATAACCAAACGGATTCTTTAGTTGCTTCTTTGGCTGCTCTATACTCTGCTTCACATGAAGATAAAGAAAGAATCTTAAACTTCTTGCTGGACCAAGAGATCGGACATGAACCAAGTTGAAATATGTAACCAGCAGTTGACCGTCAATCAAAACTGTTACCTGCCCAATCAAAATATGTATAACCAGAGAGTAAAAGTGTAGCACTACTCGAATAAAATACACCATAATGCAATTCCCCCTGTAAATATCGCAGAATTCTCTTGGCTCCCTACCAATGACTTTTACGAGGTTGCTGCATGAACCAAGAAATCATACTGATGGAAAAAGAGAGATTTGGTCTACTGTGAGTTAAATATATTAAACTTCCAATGAGTTGATGATAAAGAGTAGCATCAACTAGTGGAGTGGTACACTCAATAGTTAACTTTACACCAGATTGAAATGGTGTAGGAGTAGGTTTACAATTACTCATATGGAAACAAGCCAATAGATCTGTCACATACTTAGGCTATGATCTGAAAATGGGTGGATAAATTGATATGCTTATGCACAATCACCTCCCACTCAATTAAACAAATAAAAGATCTTATTTATACATGACTATGCAGAAATGATTACTTGAAACAAGCGTATGTTTTCTTAATTGTTTAAGTTCTTTAAGAACATTTGTATTTTTTGATATTAATAATTTGCAACAACCATAAAGTGCAGCAAATAAGCATCAACACATAACAACAAATTTAATAAAGGATTTCACCCGAATAATGTGGGCTACGTCTCCTTGAGCTTTTGTCAACTGAATTGGCTCTTTGGTATTATGATGGTAAATTTCTTTTAAAAGTTACAAACTCAACTCCAATGGTTATTTTAATTGTACCATTGGGTTTAGAATACCATCATACCCCTGGAATGGTTGTCATCACTCTGAAGAAAGAACTACGTTCCCTTAGACTTGATCTCTGTTATCCATGCCTTAATCTTCCCTAAGCTTCACGGTGGAACTAACTCCTTAATAAATCCTTTTTTGTCCCTAAAATATCACATAATATCTCTAGCACATATCATACCTCCAAAATAGACTGATCATTTTCTTAAAATGAGCTCTGGCTCCCGAATCTAGGCCTCCATCCACTGTTGGCCCTAGGTTGTTCGAAACTTCCCTGTGGATTCTCTACCTTTATAAGTCTGAAAATTATTCTAAAAATCCTTTTATTGGATTAATAATGTCTTAAATAGTCAGAATATACTATTCATTTACTGAAATTGGCCTCTGGATGCTCCGGTTACGCCTCCAACACCTGGTGGCACCCCCTTGCTCTAGGTTCACTGAAAACTTATTTGAAGCATCTCAGCCTTCAAAAGTATTCAAAAAATCTGAAAATCCCTCCATTGGATTCAGAAGTTTCAAAATATTCAGAATAGACTATTGGTTTGCTGAGAATGGTTACTAGTTGCTCTAGATAGGTCTCATTCTCCTGTTGGCCCCTGGTGGTCCTTGGAACTTCTCTGAAGCATCTCTGCCTTAAAAAGTCTTCTTATGGCTCTGAAAACCTCAACAATGGTTCCATAATGTCTAAAACATCTAAACATGACTATTTTTTCACTGAGAAAGGCCTCTAGCTGCCCTAGCTAGGCCTCTTTCTATTGCTGGCCCCTAGTGGCCCTAGTGGCCCTTAGAACTTCTCTAAACAAAAATATTGCTCAGAAGTCCTCTTATGGCTTTGAAAAGCTCACCAATGGCTCTATAATTTCAAATATAGTTTAAATTGACTATTTATACTCCTATAATGGTCAAATATAGCTCAAGATAGAGCCTAATCATTTTTGTATAGTAACCCCCTAGGAAAAATAAACTAATTCTGGGGCACTCAAGTTAACTGGAGATAAAATGGTGATTCCGCCCTAAATTTGGGGCGTGCTAAAAACTGCCCACCATTTTAGCCATAACTTTAAACTTGATTGTCTGCAATTGGACACATGTCCTTCCCCTCCACGGTTATGGTGAACGTTGGCGGAACTTCGGGCAAGAAAATCATTTGCATGTGACATAGTTGCAGTTTTAATATGAAACGGTTGAGGAGATTTAAAAGCTAGTGGTTACGGTTTTGATGTGCCTTTGTATTACCATGTGAACACACAATTTTAACAATTTTCCACTGGTCATTTTTATTAACGCTCGGTCTTGGCACTTGGCCACATGGGGAGGGGGTGGCCCCTCCGGGCCCCCATATGCACCCATTGCAAACTTTATAATAAACCCATCACCTTAAGGGTTAAGTAACATCTCATAGCCCGGATGGTAAGGCGTGGGTGTACTATGCGGGCAGTCATGAGGTTGACTCTGGTGGAGTCAAAACCAAAATTTTACTATGTCATTTAAGGGCCATGTGGTGGTCTCAAGGTTGGCCACGTGGCACCTTATCATTGGTCCACATAAAACTTTGTACACCCAACTGAAAATGATACCCTACCACTTGTCATGATCTGACTGGCCCGAAATAAATATTCTAGAGAATATTTTGAAGAATATTCTAGGAATATTCCCTAGAATATTCTTTTTTTTTAATATTCAAATGCCCAATCAAACCTATTCAAAGGTCAAAAATTGCAGTTTACTGGACTTTTCAAATCGCAATAACTTCTTCATACGGTGTTGATTTTTCAAACCGTTCATGGTGCCAGAATCAAGAAGATGAGATCTATCCAGTCGCTCAGGTTCGACACACTTTCAAACACTTTGAATTTTGAGCTATCACTTAGGTCCTTGATCCAAATTTGATAACTCCTCCCCATTGGGAATCTTTTGGACCCCAAAAGACTGATTACCTGATTTGTTCAGTAGATGAGAGTACATCACCCTCACTTTTCTAGCTTCCATACACTTTTTCTTACTTGGCTTAGTGCCTTTGAGCCCAACTCGAAGGTAGTCAACACTTCCCCTCCTTAGATGCTCTTGTCCTCCTGTCAAGAATTGTGTCTTCCTTGCTCATCCAAAAATTTCTATCGAGAAATTTATAGAAGGTAGTTGAAAATCATGTCCTTGATCATTGATCCAATGTGTCTCAAACAAACGTGAGATTACAACAGAAATACATGCATACTTGACTGAAATTTTCATATGTACAAATGAAAGTATGCCTTACTAGGTTAAGAAGTCAAACCACTTCTTACCAAGCCACTTCCATGGCGATTTTTATTGCTGAAATTCTTCTTCATGTGAAACATTTGTTCTCACATCAATGATGGAATCTTTGGTTCCAATCTTGCTAGTATTTTTATCATCTTTCTTCAAATGCGTGGGATGCTTAGTTGGATGCAATGTCCATCATTGGGAAACAATGTGTCCCTTCTTCTGGAAATGTGTGCAAGTCTTTTGCACCTGCTTTTCAAGTTGCCTTCGCATCAACTGTTTCTTGTATGCCTTCAATCTCTTTCAGCATCTCGAAACATCATGGTTACATAGACCACAATATGCAGAGAAACTCTTTCTTCCTTTTATGCATGCAGATTTTTCATGCTTTACAAAAACATAATCAACTTGACTATGGGAATAATTATACCTCAAATGCTGCTTTGCATGTCCATATTTTTTACCTTCATGAGGATATGAACCTGTAGAGGTTCTAGATTTATTTTGAAGACCAACATTAGTGTCCATGTCTTGATAGTTGTCGGAACTCTCATGCTTGCCATAAGTTGTATGTCTACAAACATCTTACTGCAACATAGGCTTCAAACAATGGAAATCAACTTGAAAACAAAATTGACATGTTTGTGGTTTAGAACTTGTAACAAAATTTCGTTTTGAAGTTGTCTCAAATGCCTTCATGGATGTAGAGTTTTCGCCATAAGATTGAACATAGCCTAGACCAAACTTCTTAGGTCTTTCCTCAACCATAGGATCAATCATGCCTTGTGCATGTTTTCCTAGACCCTCACCTTCATAGCCCATTTCTAACATCAAATTGTACCCTATACCTCTAGTGTTCTTTTCAAATGAACCTACACATCTATTTGAAGAGGAAATTGAAGACAAATTTGAGTGATTTACCTCTGCTTCACACATGTTCTTGGTTAAGGCCTCTTGGGCATGATGGAGCTTCATCTCCATCTCATGCACTCTTTGAAGAATTTCTTCTTTATCTTGCTTCATAGCAACCAATTTCTCATGAATTCTAGTGCTTTCCCTTATATCTTCATACAGACTTTGCACCATATCCTTTAGGATGTAGAAGTCTCGCTTCATCTCTTTATTGAAGAGTCTTGTAAAAGAGGATTTAGAAACCTCACTTGAAGAAATTTTCATGATTATGTAAATGAACAAAATAAATTCAACAAAAATTCACAAAGCTTCAAAGCAATTTGACAAAGCTTTCTTAACAATATGGCTGTAGATTCAAGCTCTTCTTCAAGCAGCCTCTTTTGCAAACACCCTCTTGTGCTTCAGGGGTTTCTTTGAGGTCCTTTGGGTAAGGAGAATGCCTTCAGCCTTATTCCTTCTTGTCCTCTTCTGGACTTAGCTAACATTAGCTTTCCCTTCACCTCTAGCAAACTCAAACTTATAAGCAATAGTCAATTTGTAAACAGTCAAATTCTTTGAACACCTTTCAAGTCAAACAAGCAACCTAGTGCTCTGTCAATTAAGAAACCTAGTGCTCTGATACCAACCTGATCTTAAAATGGGTGGATAACTTGATATTCTTATGCTCAAGCACCTCCCACTCAGTTAAACAAATAAAAGATCTTACTTATACATGACCGTGCGGAAATGATTACTTGAAACAGGTGTATTTTTTCTTAACTGTTTAAGTGCTTTAATAACATTTGTATTTCCTGATATTAAGAATTTGAAACAACCATAAACTGCAGAAAATAAGCATCAACACATAACAACAAATTTAATAAATGAGTTCACCCGAATATCGGGGGCTACGTCTCCTTGAGATTTTGTCAACTGACTTGGCTCTTTGGGATTATGATGGGAAATTTATTTTACAGGTTACAAACTCAAATCCAATGGTTATTTGGACTGTACCATTGGGTTTATAATACCATCACACCCCTATAATGGCTAGCATCACTCGAAAGAAAGAACTAGGTTCCCTAAGACTTGATCTCTGTTGTCGATGCCTTAAGCTTCCCTGAGCTTCACTGTGGCCCTAAATCCTTAAGAAATCCTTTTCTATCCTAGAAACCTCACCTACTGTCTCCATCACATATCATACCTCCAAAATAGACTGATCATTTGCTCAAAATGAGCTATGGCTCCCAAATCTAGGCCTTCATCCACTATTGGCCCTGAGCTGCCCGACACTTCCCTGTGGCTTCTTGACCTTTAGAAGTCTCCAAATGATTCTAAAAAAACTTTCATTGGACTTATAATTTATGAAATAGTCAGAATAGACTATTCATTTACTGAAATTGGCCTCTGGCTGCTCCAGTTACGCCTCCCACACTTAGTGGCACCCCTTGGCTCTAGGTTCAATGAAAACTTCTCTAAAGCATCTCAGCCTTCACAAGTCTTCAAAAACTTTTTAAAATCCATCCATTGGATTAAAAATGTTCAAAATATTCATAATAGACTATTGTTTTGCTGAGAATGGTTACTGGCTGCTCTGGATAGGCCTCATTCTCCTGCTGGCCCATAGTGGCCCTAGTGGCCTTTGGAACTTCTCTAAATCATCTTGGCCTTAAAAATTCCTCTATTGGCTCTGAAAACCTCACCAATGGTTCCAAAATTTCTGAAACATCCAATAATTACTATTGGTTCACTGAGAAAGGCCTCTAGCAACCCTGGCTAGGTCTCTTTCTGCTGCTGGCTCCTGATGGCCATGATGGCTCTTAGAACTTCTCTGAAGCAAAATCTCTTTCAGAAGTCATGTGATGGCTCTTAAAACCTCACCAATGGCTCTATAATGTCCAATATATTCTAAATTGACTATTCACACTCCCAGAATGGTCGAATCTAGCTCAAGATAGAACCTAATCAGTTTTGTCCAGTAACCCCCTAGGAAAACTCCACTAATTCTGGGGCACTCAAGTTAACTAGAGATAAAATGGTGATTCCGCCCTAAATTTGGGGTGCACTCCAAACTGCTTACAATTTTAGCCATAACATTAAACTTGGTTTTTGACGGTTGGACACATTTCCTTCCCCTCCATGGTTATGGTGACCGTTGGCAAAACTTCGGGCTAGAAAACGGTTTGCATGTGACATAGCTACAGTTTTAATATGAAACAATTGTGGATATTTAAACGCTGACGGTTAAAATTTTGATGTGGGTTTTTATTACCATGTGCCACACAATTTTAACAATTTTCCTTTGCCCGTTTTGATTAGCGCTCGGTCTCGGCGCTTGGCCGCATGGGGAGGGGCTCGCCCTCGGGGTTGGCCCCTCCGAGCTCCCATATGCACCCATTTCAAACTTTATAATAAACCCATTTCCTTAAGGGTTAAGTAACATCTCATAGCCTATATGGTAAGGCGTGGGCATGCTATGCGGGCGGTCATGAGGTCGACTTTGGTGGAGTCCAAACCAAAATTTTACTATGCCTCTTATTGTGTTCATTTTAGCAACAGGAGAAAAATTTTCATTATAATCAATACCTTCAATTTGATTAAATAATTTGGCAACTAATCTGGCTTTATACTTTCTGATCTGTCCTTCTACAATGAACTTAGTTTTATAAACTCATTTACAACCAACTAAATTATTTCCTAAAGGAAGAGGAGCAAGAGACCAAGTCTTGTTTCTCAAAAGAGATTCATATTCAGCAAACATAGCTTGTTCCCAATGAGGATTACCCTTAGCTTGAGCATAAGTAGAAGGATCATCTGTGGCCAAAACTTTGGTCATAAGAGCAAAGTTAGATCTAGTTCGACGAGTGTCGGAAGAATTTCTGACCTCACCACTTGTAGATTCAAGGGTTTTTTTAGCCCAAACAGGAAGAATAGAAGGAAAATGAGTCACTTCGGGAGCTTCATGAGTTTTAGGTGGAATACTCGAGGGAGAGGAAGAATCAAGATCAATAAGAGGCACAAAACTAGAATAAGGAGTAACAGGAATAGAAGTAATATGTGTTATTGGTAAATTCAAGGTAGCATGAGTTTCTACATACTCAAGCGGGGAAGAGACTTCATGAAATTGAACATCCCTTATGATTATGACACTTTGATTAGAAGGATCAAACAACCTGTAAGCCTTGGAATTCTCATCATAACCAATGAAGATACACTTGTGAGATTTGGGTTCTAACCTTTTCCGTTTTTCACTAGGAATATGAGCCCAACATTCACAACCAAACACCTTAAAATTACTAATATATGGTTTACGTCCATTCGATTTTTCCTCAGGGGTAACATGCTTAACATATTTAGTAGGAACTCTGTTTAAAATCAAATTAGCACAACAAATGGCTTCAACCCAAAATTTCTTATGTAGACCTTTAGAATAAAGCATACATCTAGCCATTTCAATTCAAGTTATGTTTTTCCATTCAGCAATACCATTTGTTGAGGTGTGTAAGGAACAGTATTTTGATTTTGAATACCATGTTTAGATAAATATGCATCAAATTATTTCTTAACAAATTCCCCCCCATTATCAGATCGCAGAGTTTTAATACTCTTACTAGATACATTTTCAACCATGGATTTAAATTCTTGAAATTTTACAAATGTTTCACTTTTATTTTACAAAAAATAAATCCAATATTTTCTACTAAAGTCATCAATAAAGGTAATAAAATAAATTGCATGGGATATTGAAGGAAATTCAAGAGGACGACAGATATCACTATGAATTAATTGCAAAGGTTCTTTAGCACGCTAGGATTTACCTTTGTCAAGCATTTCTCTGTGATGTTTACCAAGAACACATCCTTCACAAACACTAGTAGTAGAAGAAATATTAGGAAAACCATGATCCATTTTAGTTAGTATTTTCATTTTACCATAATTCAAGTGACCCAATCTTTCATGTCATAATTTACTTAGTTCATCAGCATTAGCAACATAGGAATAAAAGGGTTGTCTCTTAGTTGAATTAAAACCTGCAAATTTATATAAACCAGTTGTATGATCAACGAGGCCAAAAGAAACTACTTTGTAATTTTGGTTGATATCTTTAAGAACATATTTATCGGGCCAAGCTTCAAATTTAAAACCTTTCTGACATGCACGATAAATAGAAATTAAGTTGATGGGCATGTTTTGAACATGAAAAACATCTTCCAATTGACCATTAGCAACATTCATATTACCAGAACCAATTACAGAAAGTTGTTTACCATCACCAATAGAAAATTTCTGAGATGAGTGCTTATTAGTGTCATAAGATGTAAATAAAAAAGAATTACTAGTTATATGTTTAGAAGCACTAGAATCCATTATCCATTCCACATTAGAAGAAGAATTATTAGATGAAACAATAGATGCACATAAATCTACTTGAGTTTCATTAGAATTTTTCTTTTTTGTTTTAGTCATTAAACGTTTCACTTTAAAGAAATTCTTTTCAAGATGGTTATTTTTACCACGGTCCTTACAAGGATCATACACTTTTTTCTTCTTACTAGTTTCATGATGTCCATGATAAGCATGACCATTATTATTAACATGATTAGAAGTCTGTGAACAAGAACCTTTGGCATTATTAAAACTTTTCTTAGGATTTCTATCATGTGCCATAAGAGCTGTATTAGGTGAGACTTGTCCTGAAGCAATCAACCTTTCTTGCTCATTTATCAACCCTTTACATAAATCATCAAAAGTAGGTTTTGTGGTACTTTGAGACAATTAAAGAGCCCTATTCCTAGTTTGGATGAACATGTCAAAACAAGACGACATTTTTTGTTCTACAAGAATGATAAGAGCAGTGTCTGTCTTCTTGTAATCTTTACCACAATTATTTAAATTTTCATTTAAGGTTTTAAATTCATCAAGATATAATTCTACTCTATCAAAATTAGTAGGATCTAGCTCATGAATCTTATTTTCAAGGTAATAAGAAGAAACATCGTTAGATTTATCAAATACAGAAGCAAGAATTTCCAATACCTCAACTATATTGTCTTTTGCCTCAATACTTACCTGAAGACTATATGAAACCGTTTGACCAATGAGCCCTCTTTCTTGATCAAAATTTTCTTCCCATTTAATCAAGGCTTGAGCATATGTAGGTTTCTTGTGTTCGCCATTAACCAACCTCCGTAGATTCTTACTCCTGAGAACATCAATCATTTTCCTTTTCCATGCAAGATAGTTAGAGTCGATAAATTCAGGAAAAAAAGCTACTTCTGAATTCATAATGATAGAAATTTAACAATGAATATAAACCCAAATGCAATAAATGACAAGAGAAAAAGTGGATAGAAAACTATAATTTTTTGTAGTTTGTTTGTCGTCACCAAAAAACCTAGAAAAAAAACTACCAATCTTAAATCAGCGATAACTTTTCTTCCGAGACTCCGTTTGAGCTGATTTATTTTTTGAAATTGGGTATCTTGGTGAAAGGAATCCAAATATCTACTCTTTTCTAGGAAATTCTACACAAAAGGTAATAGATCTGACAAAAACGTCAGGTGGAAAAACAAAAATCACTCAATAATACTCTAAATTCTTATTATAACTAGTTTTCGGAAATGGCGCAACCACTCTGCATTCACCTATGTGGCCGAAATTTTGATCTTAACCCTTAGTTCGCCAATCTTTCGCCCCGTAAAAACAAAAAAAACAAATATCGTATCTTAATATTACAACTGGAAGATAGATCTCCTTGAGGAGGATTCAAAAACATATAGATCTTACAGAAAAACAATAAGAACCCCTTGAAAATCCAAAAAACATTTAAATCTTATAGAAAAACAATCAAGAGCCCCTTGAAAAAAACTATGCAAAAAAACTACACAGCAGAGTTAGGGTTATGAGAAAAAAAAATCTCAAATATGTAGAATCATGCCTAGATCTAAAGAGAAGTCTAATGGCTACCAGATAGAAAGGAAATCTTAAAAAAACAAGTGCCTAACAAGTGCCTAGATAATAAAAAATGAAGATACATGTTGATGGTTAAATTCAAAGAAGATGTTAGATCATAGTAACCATGGCTCCGATACCATGTAAGAATATTAGATCTACTAAACTAGCTATCTATCTAAGAAACCAACAACATATCAACATATAAATAAGGTTGTCTTCTATTATCTCTAGAATTTTCCTGCAATCTTACAAAGAGAGAAACTACTAATAACTCAATACAAATGATAGTATGAGCACAAGATGAGATGTGATTGATTTCAAAAAGGCTCCCTTGACCCTATTATATACCCAGAGATGTGGAGGAATAACTCTCACATATTGAATGTGGGATAATATAATTCTCCAAAATAACACCTCTTTATATAATAAATGGGTACAAGAGTATACTATGCCATAATTAATATGGGATATAATGTGTTACTCTTTTACATAAGATTGTATTCAAATTCTGACATAATACAAATACATTATTACCTTCCAAGGAATATAATATATTCAACACAAATAAATTTAAATTACTCAAAAACTAGGTTGAGGTATGACCATCCTAATAAACAAGAGGCTTAAATGACTGGTGCATGAAGGGTTGTGGAAGCCATTTTAAGGAACACTTAAAGGTTATGTTTTCCTTAAGCTAATGTATGGGTGTGGAATCCATACTAGCATATAACTATGAGAAAATGTATGGGTGTGGAACCCATACTAACATATATCTATGAGCTAATGCATGGTTGTGGAATCCATACTAACATATATCTATGATAAAATGTATGAGTGTGGAATCCATACTAGTATATATCTATGAGATAAGTAATAAGGTAAGGTATGGGTGTGGAATCCATACTAAAATATATCTATGATCTAAGTAATTCTTCTGGTTAGAATATTTTGATGGAATCTTGTAGACATGATTAAGGAGTGATTATGTGTAATTAAAGTTAAATGGATAGAGATTTGTAACACGAATTTGCTTGAGCTTTAAATCCATTATTTTATTTTTATTACATATGAAGATACTAGGATTGGTATATTGAACACCATTAGGTGGTTTAGAATGTTTGGAATAATTGATTTTGATATATGGAGTCAAGTGTGAACTAGATATATATCCTCTAGTATTGTAATCCTTTTGTATGTGTTGAATTTAGGTAGAATTAAAATGATTTTCAAATTCTTGAAATGTAGAAAAAAGATTATTGTGATAAATTGATGAAATAACTTTTCTATTGGCTTAAGAAAAATTAGGTCTAGGAAAGCCATAATAGTCTCTTTAATGATTTTATCAGTTGAATATTGGTTGAATTCTATTTAACCAAATTAATTAGATAAATTATGAGGATTGAACTCATGTATTGCTCTAAACTATTGTTAGTTAGGAGATCGAGTCAAAATTCATATTGTTTATAAAATTTTAAGAGAATAACATGTTTAGAAGGTAAACACATGTTTAGAAGGTAAATGTTTTATGTGGTGAGAACTTGTTTTATTTGAACTTAAAGAAAAAGGCATGTGATTAATGAAAAGCTTATTTGAGTTCTTGTTTTACAAGAATATGTGCTTGTGATATTTTTGAGGGAGAAATTTAAGGAGGGTGAGATCACTTTTAGATGAATTTAAATTCTTGCATGATTTAGAATCCTAATATGATTGTATTGTATGTGGAATGGAAGAGATTGTTGTATTTAGGAATTTTATGTTGGGATGTATAGTTGTATGAGTATTTATTAGTCCTACAAAATGTTGTCATAATTTGAGAGTGTGGTAATTCTCCTTACAAAAAAAATAAAAAATAAAAAAAATAACTTTAGGCTAGAAATTCCCTTGTGATAGTCTAAATCTTATTTAAATTTAACCAGATTCATCACATTTGGAGAAATGTATGGTTTTCATAGCTTGTTGTTGTGTATGTATCAATAGTAAGGAATAAGACATGAAATCAAATGAATTGATTAATTACTGAATAGAAATCATGAGTGATTTCATAGTTGGAAAACAAATTGACTTAGAGTTATCAAGTAAATTCAATAATATAGATACCATTTTTTCATAATTGTGAGAGTTGTTCTTGATTACAAGCCACTTTAAAAAAGATATCATTAATCTGCTTTCGGAATGAATATATTCTAATAGAGTCATTCATAATTGATTCTCAAGTTAGAGAAGTGAATAATAATGAAGATTATGGAAACTAAAGGAATGATGTATAATACATAAGTGAGTCAATGAGGACTATATTTAACCTTAGCTTGTTAGTTTAAAAAAAAAATGGTGCCTTGAACCTCAAATTGTGACTTTTCCTAAAGAGTAAACGTTTAGTAAAAACTAAAGATAGATCCTAAATATTTTGATTGCAAGGATGTCATATGGAATGAAAAGGGGGAAATTGGATTGATAATATATAAATCAAGTGGGATGTAAGAGTGGGTTTTATATATAACATCATGTTTTTTTGTGTAATTTCACTAACAATTGTATGTGGATGGTTTTATGCTTATTGTATGCAAATTTAATTGTGATGTGGGATGGACCATCATTGTTGTGTATACAACCAATGTGTGATCTATTTATAGCTTGGAAAGCTCAAAATACTATAGAACCAAGAAGATGACACATGTAGGATTCATATAGACTATGAGAAAGAAAAACATGTAGTCTATAAAATTATTATAGATAAATTAAGTAGATGCCATATCAATTACATAAAATAGTATTTTGATATGGTATTATAAATTGTATTTTTGGTTTTGATATAGAAATCTTTGGTATTTTATATCAAAACATGCCTAATATGGCATGGACATATTTTCTACTTGATTAAGAATGGTATGTTTAGTTTTCATAGAGTTGCTTCCAATTTAGAAAACGTTAAACTATGGATTGGCATGAAGAAAAATATATATCAAATACATATACATAAGTCTCAACAACTTATTGATAGGAGAATTGAAAAGAACTAAGTATCTTATGACTGTAGGAAAAACTTCGAGACAATTTTCGCCCAAGAGGGGGAAGTATGTACTGTCCCTTCTTGGTGAGATAGCTTTTATGACACTTAGAGATGGTGATTTTATTATAATGATATAATATTATGAATGACAGACTTATGTACAAGCTTATATGCTATAGACCTGGTTTGGGTCACTTGGTTGTTGTGTGCTTATGATAATATATATGGTTGTGTGTATAAGAATTGATTTTGGTTAAGAGCATATTAGCGATGTTTTCTCTTTTGGTATCCTATTTTGGACATAGGTGTATGACATGGATGGTGATCCGGGATTGAGACACGGATCCATGGATGATCATGGTTATGTGGAACATATCAGTAATTATGATTTATGGATGATACATGATTTTTATGATTATATGTGTGTAATATCGTACTAAGCATGATGTGGCAAGTGACTAGGCCATTGCCAACAAGGATGCTCAAGTTATAAATGATTGTGGAAGTCATTTCTCCAAAACCAAAATGATTGTTGAAATCATTCACAATCTTTGGTAAAATGTGAATAAGTCAATTATGAAATTCATTTGATTTCTTTGATCTATGAGATTGTGATGTGTGTAGGTATTGGAAGAAGACCTTACCAACGAACTATCAGATGGGTATGAGCTCACAATTAGTACCTTAAGGAGAAGCACGGAGTTTCAAAGCAGAGTAGAATAGAATCTATGGAAATTAGGGTGTGAAGTCTTAAATCCATGAAATATAAAGATGTGGAGTCTTGGATATATAATAAAAGGATTAGGGCTTGGAGTCCTAAATCCATGAAATATAAATACATGGAGTCTTGGATCTATAATGAAATGCTTACGGCACGGAGTCCTAAATATTTAAAAAGATCAAGATGTGGAATCTTAGATCAAGATGTGGAATCTTAGATCTTTAGAGTATATCAGGATGTGGAGTCCTTGATATCTATCTAAGGCACAAAGATGTGTGCAATAGGGGTGTGGAATCCCCATTCTACGAAAGAAAAATACCACTCATGGGCAGCTCAAGGATGAATTTCCTTAATAAAATCTCATTCCTGACAATTTTGGAGTGGCTTTCTAAAAATAGAAATTGATGTCTAACATCTCAAGTATAACTTTCCAAAAATAGTAAATCACCTCTAATCAATGGGCAATAAAGTATACTTGAAGGAAAAACACTTAACTTATCATTGATCAACCTTAATAGTTCACTGTCGAATTAATCCTCAATATTATTATTATTATTATTATTTTATTATCTTCTATGAGACTATTATATTATTATTAAAAGGGAACTATATCTCCTCAATCACTTGACACCTCTCTCCTTGATGATTCTCATGGCTCTATGTAACTCTCTCTCTCTCTCTCTCTTTTAATTATACATCACACTCTCTTTTATGCACTCATCAAAGAATGGTATATTCCTCTTACACTCATTAAAGACATGTCATAAAATATTCCTCTTACACTCTCTTTAATGCATATGTTACACTCTCCTTAACTAAGGAATAAAATGCATGCATATTACTCCTCTTTTATGACAAGAATTTGTTTCTTTTCCTATATATGTGCCTCATGTATTCCCACTTGGGGTGGGTGCATTGTGAAACCAAGAGTTGGAGAGGAAGAGACTTGGAGAGTAGTCAATTTCTTTCGAAATGAATTGGAAATTCCTAAACTAAATTACTAAGTGGCTTTCCATGGTGGAGTTGTCCATGAGTGGTATTGAGAGGAAGTGAAACTTGTCTTCCTCAAATTTCCTTGTATATCTCTCTACTACTATATTTTGGTACTTCTTGTGAGGTCTTATATCTCTGGGGTTTTAGGGGGAGAAGTTCTCCTTAGATATAGTTAGGTGGAAAACTAGATGGTTCAAATGAGTTGGTTAAGGGATCAAAGATGGATCATATTCTCGGCGATTGGAGTTGAATATATCTTCAGGTATAATTTTCGTTGTCCTAAAATTGTAGCATAACTTTAGCATAAAACAAAAAGCGGAAATTTAAATTGTTGTAAGCATCAATTTTTTATTTAAGCTTATGTTATCTGGAATCTTATTATCTAGTTGAAAATGAAGACTAAGAGTGGCCTATATGCATAGATGTTTAGATGTCAAGATGTTATGGAATTACTATATGTGTATTTTATTGTACTAACCTTGGTATTGTATCATTTGAGAAAGGAAAGCCAAATATTGATGAAAGTAATTAAGAAATTCCAAAGGAATTTGGTAAGAGTTTCATGAGTTATGGTTTTGTTTCACGTAATTAGAGGCATGTTTGAGAAAGGGTTTCAGGATATTTTTTAAAGTGTTTAACAAAATCCCTGAATAGGAAATGAAATTATTATTTTTAATCATTATGCATGGATAAGTGTTAACTTGCATCCTACCATAGTAGGAAATGGATGCATAACCGAAATATACTTGGAGGATTCACTGGATCAACCCTTAAAGTAAAAATGGATAAGAAGAAGAAAGATGACAAACAAGAGTTTCAAAGAGAATCATTGAGGTAATTTTCAATCAATATGTATTGCAATAGTTCAGGATCCTTGCCATGTGTTTGGAAGAATGATTGAATGAAAATAACGTTGGATTAATCTCAAAGCCCTTCAATTCATTTGCAGTGGATGAAATGATTTGGAAAAGCATTTAGATTGTACATAAGTAATTATAATTTAATTCAATGCTGTTATTTGTTTTATATAGTTGTAGATTCAAGCTTGCATGTCATTTGTTTGACAGAATTTGTAAATGAAATTTTTGGATTCAACATATTTGCTAGTTTAAAAAAAAACATCTAGGCATGGTTTCATATTGATTCAAGACAACATCAGGGGGTATTTGTGCCTTATGGACTTGTAACCTCTGATTTGATTCCCATAAAATGATTTTTAGAAACCCGAATCATAAATATGGGCGATTTTGCCGATTTTTTATGTCGGTTATGTGCACCTATTGTTGAGTTTTTTATGAAATACTAAGATTATTTCGTCCCTATTTCAAGATGCCAACATTTAAAGTTTCAATTTCTAAATTTTAGGAGATAAATAGATATAAGAATAATATCAAATTCATTGTTGTCAAGTGTTTGAAAAAATGTCTTGATGGATTTTGATTGGATTCTTACAAAGTGTTTGTCATAAGGGCTCAATGACTGTAGATTTCATGTTTGCAAAGTGTTTGTCAAAAATCTTGAATGATTGTAGATTTTGTGCATATAAACTGTTACTGTAAAAGTCTTAGTTACTATATTTTTTATGTACTAGAAATTTTATAAATAAACTATTTAATGGGTGTGGTTTCCTATGTCTGCAATTTTTTTTATATGAATGTGAAAATGAATTTAATAATTTGTTGAATTGTGAATAGAGAATAAGACAGTTGTTTCTTGCATTATCTAAAGCTTTCAAAAAAAAGGGCCTTGTTGTTCGAAACAATTTTAGAGTGACTAATTCTGTAGGATTTTGTGTGAATGAGCATAATAAGTTTTATGTGAGTTGCATGTATGCATGGGTGCATTATTATGATTCAATGTTTGTAGAAAATAACTACTTGTGCCCAATTTATGCAGGTCCATATTTTTACTTGGCACTTTTTGAATAATAATATTCTTTTGAATTGGTAAAGTAGTTTCTCTTGTTTCAACATTCATTATCTAATTCTCATGATCGAAGAATTGGCTTAGTAATTGGGATTGAGAATTTTAATTGATGAATTTGGAAATGTTGTTGGGTCAATATATTTTGTGATTCCATTTCATAAACATATCATATTTATAATATTTTTTGATGAAGAGAGGCATATTCTTCCCTCAGATACCTTGTTATAGGCGAGTTAATACTCGTACACTTATATGTGATATTTATAATAGAAGAATTATACTTTTGTGGTTATGAGATCAAGGGTCAACAAGTGGAGATTATTTATCCAAATATAGGAAATCAAATAGGTTGACCTAGCTTAATGAGATAAGTAATGAGGTAAGGTATGGGTGTGGAATCCATACTAAAATATATCTATGAGCTAAGTAATTCTTCTAGTTAGAATATTTTGATGGAATCTCGTAGACATGATTAAGGAGTGATTATGTGTAATTAAAGTTAAATAGATAGAGATTTGTAACATGAATTTTCTTGAGCTTTAAATCCAACGTTTTATTTTTATTACAAATGAAGATACTAGGATTGGTATATTGAACACCATTAGGTGGTTTAGAATGTTTGGAATATTGATTTTGATATATGGAGTCAAGCATGAACTAGATATATATCCTCTAGTATTGTAATCCTTTTGTATGTGTTGAATTTAGGCAGAATTAAAATGATTTTCATATTCTTGAAATGTAGAAAAAGATTATTGTGGTAAGTTGATGAAATAAATTTTATATTGGCTTAAGAAAAATTAGGTCTAGGAAAGCCATAATAGTCTCTTTAATGATTTTATCAATTGAATATTGGTTGAATTCTATTTAACCAAATTAATTAGAGAAATTATGAGGATTTAACTCATGTATTGCTCTAAACTATTGTTAGTTAGGAGATCGAGTCAAAATCCATATTTCTTATAATTTTTTAAGAGAATAACATGTTTAGATGGTAAATGTTTTATGTCGTGAGAACTTGTTTTATTTGAACTTAAAGAAAAAGACATGTGATTAATGAAAATCGCAGTTGAGTTCTTATTTTACAAGAATATGTGCTTGTGATATTGTTGAGGGAGAAATTGAAGGAGAGTGAGATCACATTTTAATGAATTGTAATTCTTATTTAGAAGCCTAAGATGATTGTATTGTATGTGGAATGGAAGAGATTGTTGGAATTTTAAAAAAAAAATTGTTGGGATGTATAGTTGTATGAGTATTTATTAGTCCTACAAAATGTTGTCATAATTTGAGAGTGTGGTAATTCTCCTTAAAAAAAGCGGGGGGCGGGGCGGGAGGGGGTTATTTAACTTTAAGCTAGAAATTCCCTTGTGATATTCTAAATCTTATTTAAATTTAACAAGATTCATCACATTTTGATAAATGTATGGTTTTCATAGCTTGCTGTTGCGTACGTATCAATAGTAAGGAATAAGATATGAAATCAAATAAATTGATTAATTAATGAAAAGAAATCATGAGTGATTTCATAGTTGGAAAACAAATTGACTTAGAGTTATTCAAGTAAATTCAATAATATAGATACCATATTTTCATAATTGTGAGAGTTGTACTTGATTACAAGCCACTTGCAAAAAGATATCATTAATCTGCTTTCGGAATGAATATATTCTAACAGAGTCATTCATAATTGATTCTCAAGTTAGAGAAGTGAATAATAATGAATATTATGGAAACTAAAGGAATGAACTATAATACATAAGTGGGTCAATGAGGACTATATTTAACCTTAGCTTGTTACTAAGTTTTAAAAAAAAACAATGCCTTGAACCTCAAACTGTGATTTTTCCTAAAGAGTAAATGTTTAGTAAAAACTAAAGATAGATCCTAAATATTTTGATTGCAAGGATGTCGTATGGAATGAAAATGGGGAAATTGGATTGTTAAGACATAAATCATGTGGGATGTAAGGGTGGGTTTTATATATAACATCATGTTTTGTTGCATAATTTCACTAGAAATTGTATGTGGGTGATTTTATGCTTATTGTATGCAAATTTGATTGTGATATGAGATGTACAATCATTGTTGTGTATACAACCAATGTGTGATCTATTTATAGCTTGGAAATCTCAAAATACTATAGAACCAAGAAGATGGAACATGTAGGATTCATATAGACTATGAGAAAGAAAAACATGTAGAATATAAAATTATTATAGATAAATTAGGTAGATGTCATATCAATTACATAAAATAGTATTTTGATACGATACTATAAATTGTATGGTTGGTTTTGATATATAAATATTTGGTATTTTATATCAAAACATGCCTAATATGGCATGGACATATTTTCTACTTGATTAAGAATGGTATGTTTAGTTTTCATAGAATTGCTTCCAATTTAGAAAATGTTAAAATATGGATTGCCACGAAGAAAAAAATATATCAAATACATATACATAACGTTAACAACTTATTGATAGGAGAATTGAAAAGAACTAAGTATCTTATGACTGTAGGAAAAACTTCGGGACAAGTTTAGCCCAAGAGGGGGGAGTATGCAGTGTCCCTTCTTGGTGAGATAGCTTTGATGACACTTAAAGATGGTGACTTTGATATAATGATATAATATTGTGCATGACAGACTTATGTACATGCTTATATGCTATAGACCAGGTTTGCGTCACTTGGTTGTTGTGTGCTTATGATAATATATATGGTTCTGTGTATAAGAATTGAATTTTGTTAAGAGCATATTAGCGATGTTTTCTCTTTTGGTATCCTATTTTGGACATAGGTGTATGACATGGATGGTGATTAAGGATTGAGACATGGATCCATGGATGATCATGGTTATGTGTAACATATGGGTAATTATTATTTATGGATGATACATGATTTGTATGATTATATGTGTGTAATATCGTACTAAGAATGATGTGGCAAGGGACTTGGTCATTGCCAACTAGGATGCTCAAGTTATAAATGACTGTGGAATTCATTTCTCCAAAACCAAAATGATTGTGGAATTCATGCATAATCTTTGGTAAAATTTGAAGAAGTTAATTATGAAATTCATTTGATTTCTTTGATCTATGAGATTGTGATGTGTGCAAGTCTTGGAAGAATACCTTACCAATGAACCATCAGATGGGTATGAGCTCACAATCAGTACCTTAAGGTGAAGCGCGGAGTTTCAAAGAAGAGTAGATGAGAATCTATGGAAATTAGGGCATGGAGTCCTAAATCCATGAAATATAAAGACGTGGAGTCTTGGATATATAATAAAATGATTAGGGTGTGGAGTCCTAAACAAATGAAATATAAATACATGGATTCTTGGATCTATAATGAAATTTTTAGGGCGTGGAGCCCTAAATATTTAAAAAGATCAAGGTGTTGAATCTTGGATCTTTAGAGTAGATCAAGGTGCGGAGTCCTCAATCTAAAAAGGCACAGAGATGCATGCAATAGGATCCCTATTCTCTGGAAGAAAAATACCACTCATGGGAAACTCAGGGATGAATTTCCTTAATAAAATCTCATTTGTAACAATTTTGGAGTGACTTTATAAAAATAGAAATTCATGTCTAGCATCTCAAGTATGACTTTTCAAAAATAGTAAATCACCTCCAATCAATGGGTAATAAAGTATACTTGAAGGAAAATCACTTAACTTATCATTGATCAATCTTAATAGTTCAATCTCAATTTAATCCTCAATATTATTAAATTATTAATATTATTATTATCTTTAATGAGACTATTATATTATTGTTAAAAGGGAATTATATATCCTCAATCACTTGACACCTCTCTCCTTGATGGTTCTCATGGCTCTATGTAACTCTCTCTCTCTCTCTATCTCTTTTAATTATACATTACACTCTCTCTTATGCACTCATCAAATAATGGCATATTCCTCTTACACTCATTAAAGACATGTCATAAAATATTCCTCTTACACTCTCTTTAATGCATATGTTACACTCTCCTTAACTAAGGCATGCATACCTCTCCTTAATGGCATGAGTTACACTCCTATAAAATGAATACAAGGCATGCATATTACTCCTCTTTTATGACAAGAATTGGTTGCTTCTCCTATATATGTGCCTCATGTATTCTCACTTGGGGGGGGTGCATTGTGATACCTAGAGTTGGAGAGATTTGAATAATATTATGAGAGGAAGAGCCTTGGAGAGTAGTCAATTTATTTATAAATGAATTTGAAATTCCTAAACTAAATTACCAAGTAGCTTTCCATGGTGGAGCTAACCATGAGTGGTATTGAGAGGAAGTGAAACTTGTATTCCTCAAATTGCCTTGTATATCTCTCTAAGTTATATTTTCATACTGCTTGTGAGCTCTTACTGCTCGGGTTGCAGGGGGAGAAGTTCTCCTTGGATATGGTTGGATGGAAACCGGATGGTTCAAATGAGTTGGTTAAGGGATCAAAGATGGATCATATTCTCAGCGATTGGAGTTGAATATATCTTCAGGTATAATTTTCATTGTCCTAAAATTGTAGTATAATTTTAGCATAAAACAAAAAGTGGAAATTTAAATTGTGTAAGCGTAAAATTTTGGTTTAAGCTTATGTTATCTGGAATCTTATTAGCTAGTTGAAAATGAAGACTAAGAGTGGCCTATATGCATATATGTTTAGATCTCAGGATGTTATGGAATTACTATTTGTGTAGTTTATTATACTAACCTTGGTATTGTAGCATTTGAGAAAGGAAAGCCAAATATTGATGAAAATAATTAAGAAATTCCAAAGGAATTGGGTAAGAGTTTCATGAGTTATGGTTTTGTTTCACGTAATTAGAGGCATGTTTTAGAAAGGGTTTCAGAATATTTTGTAAAGTGTTTGACAAAATCCCTGAATAGGAAATGATATTTTTTTTTGTAATCATTATGCATGGATAAGTGTTAACTTGTAGCCTACCATAGTAGGAAATGGATGCATAACCGAAATATACTTGGAGGATTCACTAGATCAACCCTTAAAGTAAAAATGCAAAATAAAGAAGAAAATATGACAGCCAAGAGTTTCAAAGAGAATCATTGAGGTAATTTTCAATTAATATGTATTGCAATAGTTCAGGATGCTTGCCATTTGGAAGAATGATTGAATGAAAATAGTGTTGGATTAATCTCAAAGCCCTTCAATTCACTTACAGTGGATGAAATGATTTTGAAAAGAATTTAGATTATACATAAGTAGTTATAATTTAATTCAATGTTGTCATTTGTTTTATATAGCTGTAGATTCAAGATTGCATGTCATCTGTTTAATAGAATTTGTAAATGAAATTCTTGGAGTCAACATATTTTCTAGTTTAAAAAAGAAAAGAAATTAGGCATGGTTTCCTATTGATTCAAGACAACATCAGGGGGTATTCATGCCTTATGGGTCTGTAACCCCTGATTTGATTACAAAAAAAATGCTTTTTAGAACCTAGATCGTAAATCTGGGCGATTTTGCATATTGTTGTTGTCAGTTATGTGCATCTGTTGGTGAGTTTTTGATGAAAGACTAAGATTATTTAGTCCCTACTTTAAGATGCCAACATTTAAAGTTTCAATTTCTAAACTTTATGAGATAAATATGTTGAAGAATAATATTAAATTCACTATTGCCAAGTGTTTGACAAAATGTCTCAATGGCTTTTGATTGCATGCTTACAAAGTGTTTGCCATAAGGGCTCAATGATTGTAAATTGCATGTTTGCAAAATGTTTGTCAAAAATCTTGAATGGCTGTAAATTTTGTGCATATAGATTGTTAGTGTAAAAGTCTTAGTTACTGTAGTTTTTATATACTAGAAATTATGAATAAACTATTTAATGGGTGTAGTTTCCTATGTCTGCAAGTTTTTTAGATGAATGTGAAAATGAATTTAATAATTTCCCAAAGTGTGAATAGAGAATAAGACACTTGTTTCTTGTATTATCTAAAGCTTTCAAAAAAAAACATAGGGCTTCTTATTGGAAACAATTTTACAGTGACTAATTTTGTAGGATTTTGTGCGAATGAGCATAAATCAATGTAAACTTTGAAACGGGATTGGAAACGGGATTTAGTGTAAAAGTCTTAGTTACTGTAGTTTTTATATACTAGAAATTATGAATAAACTATTTAATGGGTGTAGTTTCCTATGTCTGCAAGTTTTTTAGATGAATGTGAAAATGAATTTAATAATTTCCCAAAGTGTGAATAGAGAAAAAGACACTTGTTTCTTGTATTATCTAAAGCTTTCAAAAAAAAACATAGGGCTTCTTATTGGAAACAATTTTACAGTGACTAATTTTGTAGGATTTTGTGCGAATGAGCATAAATCAATGTAAACTTTGAAACGGGATTGGAAACGAGTACTTGTTTTTTTGAGGTAGCAAAAAAGTAATCCAATTTTGAAAAGTGCTCTTCTAGAATACACTTTATTTTTTTAGAGCATGTTTTTGATACTTTAAATTTTCTTATGTATTATTTTATTTTTTAGATGTTAGTGATTTTCATGTTAATTTTAAAAAGTGTTGATGCAGCATCGACCCCTTTTTTTAAAAGGCTTATTTTTTACACTTCAAATTTTCTATTGTATTAAGTCTCAATATATTTTTTTTAATGTTGATGATTTTCATGCATATTTTGAAAAACATCAACATTTATTTTTTTAATGGCATTTTTGACACTTTAAATGTTCTTATATCCTAGGTATACACAATTATTTTTTAAATGTTGATTATTTAACAAATTTTCAAATGTTTTATGTCTCTTAGTACTTTTCGTCCTAAAATATTAGTTTTTAAAGGGTTTTTCAAACATATGTTTTTTTGTTTTTCTTTGCAATGTTTTTTTTATAATAAAATTTAAAAAAAAAAATTACAAATTATAAAAATAAAAATTATAACATTAAAAATATGTAAAAAATCAAATATAAAATTGCATATGAAAAGACAAAAAAAAACATTAAAAATGTTAAAAAAAATAAAATTTACTTAAAAATTAAAAAAAAATTAAAAAATAAAACAAAACAAATAAAAAAATAAAAATAAAAAATAAAAAACTATAAATAAATAAATAAATAAAACATATTTCAAAACACACATAATTTAAAAATAAAAATAAAAATAAAAAAATTAACATATATATATATATATATATATATATATATATATATATATATATATATATATATATATATATATATATATATATATATATATATATATTCATAATGGTTTTTTAAAAAAACCTTAAATTTAAACTAAAAAGATAAACAAAATTTAACAAAAAATTTAAAAACATTCAAAAAAATTTAAAAAACATATAAAAAAATTTAAAAATAAAAATCACACTTTAAAATTAAATTTAAAATAGTAAAAATAAAAATAAAAACAAAACTAGAAAACAAATTAAAAAAATAAAAATAAAAATTGTAACTAAAAAAAATTAAGAGATAAAAATAATATTAAAAAAATAAAAATAAAAATTTATGTTGCATAGTCGCACGCACCTCCCACGGCCGCCCAACCTGGCGGCCGAGCGGCCACAGGGGGCAGGGTGATTCTCAAAATTGGCCTTGCCCCCCTATGGCCGCTCAGCTGCTGGGCTAGGTAGCGTAATTTTCTTTTTATTATTTTTAGTTACCTTTTTTAATTTATTTTTATATTTTAATTTAGTTTTGTTTTTAATAAAATAAAATAAAAATTACTATTTTAATCTAATTTTAAAGTGTGAATTTTTTTAATTTTTTTAATTTTTTTTATGTTTTTATTATTATTTGTTTAGGTTTTTAATTTAATATAAGGTTTTAAAAAATTATGGTTTTTTTATTTTAATTATTCAAAATATATATATATTTTTTAATCTTCTATTGTTTTTTAATTATTTGTGTTTTAAAATATGTTTTGTATTTTTATTACTTTTTTATAGTTTTTTAAAGTTAATTTTGTTTTTTGGTATTTTTTTTATGTTTCATTTGTTTTTTTTTTGTCAATTTCACATATATTTTTATATTTATATTTTTTTTGCCATGTTCTATTTTTTTTCCATGTTTTTTAAATTTTTTCATGTTTTAATAACTTCGATAGAAGTGCGTAGCTAGTTTTAGTTAGGGAAGCATCCAAGCATATTAATATAGATAGAAAATGGCTAATGTTTGATCAATACAACTTCGGTAGAAGTGTGTAACTAGTTCTAGTTAGGGAAACATCCAAGCGTATAAATATAGATAGAAAATGGCTAATGCATGATACTCAATCAACTAAGCATGAGTGTTATCTACTTATTATTACTTTTATGTGTGTTCCTTTTTCTTTTTTTTCTCAATAATTTTGTTTTCATGTTTTTTAATTTCTTTTTGTTTTAATATATATTTTTATTTACTTATTATTATTTTTCTATAAGTTGAGTAGGACTACATCTTCATCATCATGTCCAAATACATCACCTCGATCGGGGCAAGAAATTTAAGTGGTGACTTCACATCAAGGAGTGCGTAAACAGCCCACCCAATCACCATCTATTCAAGACCCCCTGAACTTTATTTACTTATTATTATTTTTTAAACTTTTTGTGTTTTTTTTTCAATGTTTTAATTTTTGTTTTCTTTTATATATTTATTTTTTATTTTGTTTTAGTTAATTTTTTCCTATAGGATCAGGGTCGATCCTCGACTACCAACCTCATCTCATTATGTGTCATTTTGATTGTTGATTTTAAAGTTTTCGTTGTAAAAGATCGAGTTCGCCCGCACAATGTGTCAATTTTATCGTTGATATTTAATTTTTCATTTCAATGGGTCGAGTTTGCCTATATTGAGTATCAATTTGATGGTCATATTTTGAAAAAAAATCAATTTGTCAAGCTAAGATTTTAAAGTCATCATATTTTGATCATTTAAAAAAGAAACTCCTCGTGGAATATTCACTCTTTCATTCAGGTGTTCATTTTTAAAGTTTTTTTAGTCAAAATTTTCACCATAATGTCATGGTTAAAAAATTGTCAAAATTTTAAGGTTTTCCAAATTATAGTATTCCAACATCAACAATTTTTTTAGGTTGTTTTTCATGTTTTTTTGGAGTTTTTTTTGCTAGAGTGCCCATTTTGAGTTTATAGTTCCCGTTTCAAAGTTTACGTTGTTATAATAAGTTTTGTGTGAGTTGCATGTATGCATGGGTGCATTATTGTGTTTCGATGTCTGTAGAAAACAACTACTTGTGCCCAATTTATGTAGGTCCATTGTTTTACTTGGCACTTTTTGAATAATAATATTCTTTTGAATTGGTAATAGTAGTTTCTCTTGTTTCAACATTCATTATGTAATTCTCATGATTGAAGCATTGGCTTAGTAATTGGGATTCATAATTTTAATTAATGAATTTGGAAATGTTGTTGGGTCAATATATTTTGTGATTCAATTTCATAAACATATCATATTTATTAGATTTACTCATGAAGAGAGGCATATTCTTCCGTTAGTTACCTTGTTATAGGCGGATTAATACCCATACACTTATTTGTGATATTTATAATAGAAGCATTATACTTTTGTGGTTATGATATCAAGGGTCAACAAGTGGAGCTTATTTAACCAAATATAGGAAATAAAATAGGTTGACCTAGCTTAATGTTCGCACATGGAATTATGGCGAAATTTATTTCCAAACTTATTTAGAGCTCATCTAGAAGTATGAGAAGAGCACATGATATCATCTTTTAAACTTGGGAGGAAATGTGTTTTGGAATTGGTTTTAAGGGAAATTTATCCTTAAATTTTTATGTGATATTCTTATATTGAAATAGATGAAGTAACATGATTACATGATAACTTAGTTAGTAATGTTACAAAAAAAAAAAAAAAATATGAGTATTAGTGATTAATGTGACCTCTACTTCTCCATATTATTGATGGTGGGTAAGGTGGGACCTTACAAAGTTCCATGTCTTATACTATGTTATCTACTTACATTATATATGCTCTAAAATTTTCAATATAGAATGTGTAGCTAGCTCATTGTCCTATGTTGTGTGTGCTTTTTTGTAATGTGATTTCTTGCATTGTTTTATTGATTTATCAAATTTGCAAATCTTATGATTAGTAAAACAATATTAGAAAATGTTTTTCCTTCACACATAGTTTATGTTTGCATAGACTTTTCCATTACACGTGACTCCTTAAACAAATAAATAAGACAAGTTAATGTTAGCATGTCACTTTTTCTAAAGGGGGGAACAATATTCGTTCGTTTTCAACTGTACAATTTGATTAGAAAACAAAAAAAATACTTTTACACATAACATTTACATTCTTTTAATGATCCAATTTGGCATAATTTATAAAATTTATGACCCACGAATATGATAAGAGTATAGGTGATGAAAGGTTGTTGGAATATTCTACTATATGTTTTGAAAAAATATTTGTTTTACTACCTCCAGAAAATTGCAATAAACAACCTTGAGCATATACTAAATTTCAAAATTGGTTAAGAAAGTAGAAAATCTTGGTAATGGTTTCTTTATTAATCAACGATGGTTCCTGGACTTTGGCACTCCACCAAATTTTGTTGTGATAATGGAGATTTTTTTGCTCCATTCATGTTTTGGAAGTGATCTTCTAATTGCTTTCTTATGGTGTCTAGTTCATCTTACAACCACCCAAGCCTTTGTTGAAGTTCCAATATGGTATTCATCAGCATTATGATATCTTAGTTGAGTAATAAAATATCTTGGATGACTATTGTTATGAAACCAGCTCTAAAAATAGAAAAAAAGAGAGATCAATGCCTTAGAAATCAGCCACTTCGAGGGGGAAACCTCTTTTTCATTACATAAATGAACAATTCTTGGATGATACAAATGACAAAACCTCCTTTCTATATATAGGATTCCATGGGGTCACAATATAATCCTAGCCGACCTAACAATAATAATGTAAGGGCACAACAATAACAATAGTGTCTTTTTATGGGACACAATAATAACAATATGGGGGCTACATGGGTACAACAATAACAATAATGGGGCTATACTAACAACAATAAGGGACTACACTAGTAATATAGGGACCTAACATGCCCCTCTCCTTCAAAAAAGTGTTGTCCTCAACGCTTGAGTAGCTCTGGATGATTTTGTATAAAATTATCATCCTCACATGTGGAATCTTCAGTGGGTAAGTTCTTACTTGATGAGATAGTCTGAAATTGATCGATTTCGTAGCTGTTGAGTTCTTGTTTTCGTGACTGCTTCAGGTTCCAATATGATTTTTCCTTCCTCATTAAGTTCTAGTAATATTGTTTGAACTGTAATTTTGTCATCTATAACCTTCTTTAAGCATGAAACATGGAAAACTGGGTGCACTCGAGATGAAGCAGGAAGCTCCAATTTGTATGCCATAGTACCAATATTTTGCAACACCTTGTAAGGACCATAGTACTTTGGCGATAACTTATTATCCTTATTAGCTTGGTTGAGGGACATTTTTTTGTATGGTTTTAGCCGTAACAATACCCAGTCTCCTACATCAAAACTTATCTCATTGCGATGTTGATCAGCCCGTTGTTTCATTCGATTTTTTGCCAAATTTAGGTTGTCCTTTAAGAGTTGTAAAACTTGTTGTTGATGCTCAATGTGATTGTCCACTGCTTGAACCTTAGAATTTTCTTTTAAAGATGATGTGATGGACGGTGGATGATATCCATAAAGTGCCATAAATGGGGTCATTTTTGTTGCAGTATGGTAGGAAGTGTTATACCACCATCCAAATAGAGGTAACCACTTGACCCATTATGTTTGTTTATCAGATACAAAACAACGAAAATATCCTTCCAAACATTTTTTCACTATCTCAGTTTGCCCATCATATTGAGGATGATAAGATGAGCTATGAGTTAGTTGAGTACCCAAACAAGAAAATAATTTCGTCCAATAATTTTCAGTAAAAATGTTATCTCTGTCACTTACAATAATCTTTGGGTTTCCATGTAGCTTTTGAATTGTTTCCATAAATGCAATAGCAACTGTACTTGCTTTAAATGGATGATATATTGCACAAAAGTGTGCATACTTGGAAATTATATCAACTACCACCATGATGACACTCTTTCCTTCAGAATTAGGTAAACCTATGATAAATCCATTGAAACCTCCTCCCAACACTGACTTGGAATGGGTAAAGTTTGTAGAAGATCCAGGGTCTTAATTGTCTCAACTTTATTTTTTTAGCAAACAAAAAATTTTGCCACAAACTTTTGAATATCATATTTAAGGCCATCCAAAAAAAATTATTTCTTCACCCTATGGTAATTTTTTTAAAATCCTAAATGTCCTCCTGAGGGATAGGTGTGCAGTTTCGAAAGAATATTTTGTTTTATTTGGGAACTCTTACAAAGATATAAACGATCTTTGTACCATAAGGAATCATTTTTCCAACTAAACGTATCAGATGTACTAGGATCTTACTGCAAATTTTGAATGAGTGTCCACACTTCTACGTCATTCTTCTATTCATCCCTTGCTTCAGTTATCCAATCTGGTTGGATAATAGAAATGGCACAAAGCAATGATTCCACCTCTTCATCCTTTCTTGAGAGTGCATCTGCAACAAAATTTAGCTTTCCTTTTTTGTAGATGATTTAAAAGTCATAACCCAACATCTTTGTGACCCATTTTTGTTGTTCTTATCAAGATAACCTTTGCTCCAAAAAGTGTTTAATACTATCATGATCAGTTTTTACCTTGAAGTGTCTTCCCATTAGGTAAGGTCGCCAATTATTTAGTGCATTTAGTATTTCCAACATTTCCTTCTCATAAATATATTTATGTAAATACTTTCCTTTGATTGGACGAATTTCAAAAGTAATGGGTCTTCCTTCTTGCATTAAAACAGCACCAATTCCATTTCCTGAGGCATCACATTCTATAATAAAGGTTTTTGTGAAGTCTGGTGTAGCTAAGACTGATTCTAGGCACATTTCCTCTTTAATATGTTCAAAGGCTTAGTTTCTTCAGGAGTCCATGAAAATGCATCTTTCTTCAATAATGTTGTTAGAGGTGTTGTTATTCTCCCATAATTCTTAAAAAACTTGCGATAATACCATGTTAACCCGAGAAATCCTTGCAACTGATTTATGTTTGTGGGGACTTTCCATTCCTTAATGGATTTAATTTTGTTAGGGTCTACCTTAACACCCTCCTGAGATACAGTATGACCCATATATTCCACCTATTATACTCCAAAGAAACATTTGGAGGTTTTTTCATTAAAAAAAATTTCCTCCAATAGTTTGAGCACTATGTCAACATGTTGAACATGATCCTTCCAAGACCTATGGTCGATTAGTATATCATCAAAAAATACTAACACAAATTTTCTAAGGGTTTGAAAATAGAATTCATCAACCCTTGAAATGTAGAAGGTGCATTGGTAAGGCCAAAAGGCATGACCAAAAATTTATAATGACCCTCATGAGTTTGAAATGTTGTTTTTGAAATATCTTCAGTCTTCATTCTAATTTGATGATATCCTGAACGAATATCCAACTTGGTAAAATAAATTTCTCCATTTAATTCATCCAATAATTCATCAATCACAGGAATGGGAAATTTATCTTTAATAGTGAGGATATTGAGCTCCCTATAATTCGAAAACATGTGCCATGATCCATCCTTCTTGTGCACTAATACTTCAAGAGCATAGAAATAACTTTGACTAGGTTGAATTATACCAGCCTCTAACATTTCTGCAATCATACGTTCAATTTCACTCTTTTGGACATAAGGATATCTGTAAGGCCTGATGTTTGGAGGAACACTTCCTAGAATGAATGGCATGATCATGATCATGAATAGGTGGGAGTCCTTTGGGAGTTTCAAACACCTTGGAATGATTTTCCGAGACTTTTTGGAGATCTGGAGAAATAGATGATTTTTATGTTGAACTTATAGTGATAATAATTGTGCAATTATGCCTCATTGTTCTTTCTTCAGAAGCTTTGTCATGAAATTAGGTCTTATTATCTTTCCCGGCTTCCTTGCGATACCCCATAATTCAGCTTCCTTTCCTTGCGAAAAAAAAAAAAAATGTTCTTGAAAATTAAAAGCTATTGTCTCCAAAGATTGTAACCATTGTACTCCTAGTACAACATCAGCACCTCCCATTTGAATGGAAAACATTGAACTATTCAATGTATATTCCCCCATGGTTAGCTTGATATTATGGCATTTTCCATAGCCATTTATACTTCTTCCATTTGCAACCATCACTTGACACTTTGGTGTTGGGTATGGGAAGCAATTCAATTCCTTGGCTACCTTACAATGAATAAAATTATGGGTACTACCCGAATCAATCAACACTATTACCTTTTTCTTCTTGATATGTCCTTCTGTACTGAGAGTTTGAGGAGTGGTAATTCTTGCCAATACATTCCAGGATATGGTCGAACTCATTTCTTATTTCTCTAGGGTTGGTTCCTGGTGTATATCCTCTTCTTTTGAAGTTTCTTGTTCATTTTCTTCCTCCTCTTCACAATCTATGTAAAATAATTTATTCTCAACACACTTATGACCTTTAATGTATTTATTATCACAACTGTAGCAAAGCCCTTGTGCTCTTTTTTCTTCCAATTGTTGTGGTGTCAACCTTGTAGTTTGGGGAAGTCTAGGAGTAGCAACACTTCCATCTTTATATATTTGAGTGGTAGGCTTCATTGTCGCCATAATTTTACATTCAAATTTTCTTGCCAACCTGAATTCCTTCTCAAATGAATCAGGTTCCCAAAGGCGAACCTCATGTTGGATGCTCCTCTAGAATATCAGCTACCCTTATATTCAATTTTTTGAAGTCCTCAATGTGCTCCATCATTGAACCCTTTTGTTTGAGATTTATCATTGGCTAAAGAAGGTGTTTCACTTGTATCCTCATAATGTGCTATCATTTCCTCCATAAAAATTTACCAAGTGACAATTTTTTTATGGGAGAAAAGCCATTGATACCATACAAATGTATTTTTTTTCTAAATATAAAGTTGCAATGTGTACCTTTTGTGTGTTTTGCACATTATTGAGATCAAAATATTGCTCCATCTGTAGTATCCATTTTACGGGATCCTTTCCATCAAACTGCCTCATATCGATCTTTGCAATATGGTGGGTCTTCAATCCAACATTAGAGTTTATGAAATCACGATTAAAAATTATTTTGTTCTCATCATGAGTTTCCTCTACTATATTTTCGCCATTAGGAATCATTTCTTGTATCAACTTTGACAAACCTTCCTTCAAACCTTCCATGTCTGATTTTAAATCATTCTTCATGTCTTCCATGTTGTCTTTCATTTTTTCTTCCATGTATTCCATTCCATTATTCAAACCATCCATCACACCTTTCTTCAAACCATCCATCTTAGGTTCCACGCCTTTGTTCAAAACTTTCATTTCATTTTTTTTTTCCCTTTGCAAGAGCGAAAATTGTTGCACTTACTCTTGTAATTTTGATATATCATGTTGCACTTATTCCTCTTCATGAGTCATAGTAGAACCTTCTGAGGGCTTAATGGATGTTGAATTATTTTTATGGGGAATTTTAGAACCCAATACTGATATATATGCTTCAATATGCCCTTGGAATCACTTCAAACTGATTTTTCAAACAAGACATATCTAATTTGAAAAAAAATACACACATTTTTCTTTCTTTTGCGGATCTCGATATTGAAACTGATGTATCTCTGTAATTTCATATCCCCGAGATTTTATCTTCCTTTCTTTAGTATCCCTATGAATCTTCTTTCCAATGCCACAAGTCTGACCTGATTTGGATTCTTCAAGAAAAAGCTATGCCCAATCTCCCATAATGACTTAATTATGGATTGGTTCATTAGAGCGAACTTGTATGGTGTGCCATGTGTCATTGCTTCGTCCTTCAGCTCTAAAATTGATATACAGGAAACTACAGTCCGTTTACTTTTAGCCAATTTTTACATAATTCCAACCCAATGCTCAAAGAGAGAGTTATGAAAATTTTCCCAAGGTCATCTCTTTGATATGAAATTCAAGAGCTTGAAAAAACCCTAGCTTCCATAGATCATATCTTCGAAAATATTTTTAACCAAGAATTGAAATTTTACCATGAAGTTCCTCAGGATTTCTTCTAAAATGGATTTTTTTTTAGCTTTTGAACCTTCGTCGAAAAAATGTTATAGCGAAAATTCCACGATGACCTATTTGAAGCAGCAAAACCCTAGAATCCAAAGCTCTAATACCAAATGTTATGAAACCAACTCCAAAAATAGAAGAAAAGAGAGATAAATGCCTTAGAAATTAGCCACTTCAAGGGGGAAAACTCCTTTACATTACATAAATGAACAATTATTGTATGATACAAATGATAAAACCTCATTTCTATTATAGGATTCCATGGGGTCACAATATAATCCTATTCGACCTAACAATAATAATGTAAGAGAAAAACAATAACAATAGTGGATTTTTATGGGGCACAATAATAACAATATGGGGGCTACAGGGGTACAAAAATAACAATAAGGGGGCTACACTAACAGGTATTATTACTATTGAGACTTCTCTATTTCTGAATATAATTTGAAGAACTTTCCTTCTACTTCTTGTTGTGGGATGTGATTTTTTATCTACAGTAGCTGATAATCTTCAAGTGTGCTAAGAAAAGGGTGGAGGGCCCCCATTCCAACTTAAGTGCACTATAGTGTATTTTTGTGGATAATTGTGAATATCCTAGATTGTTAAGGATTTCCTTTTCTTGTAGATATTTTTATGAGTAGATTCATTGTATGCCATGATTAATTATGTTTTTGAAATGATTTCCTTTCATTAATTGGTTTAAGTAGGGAAGGACAACCAAGGCATCTAAGTTAGATCCTCTTCCTTATGAATTGAGCATTGAATTGGAAATTGTGTTTCTTCATTTACAGCTTTCTTAATTTGATTATGTTATGCTTTATGGTGGAATTAATCTTGTTGGAATAGGGATAATGAGGAAGGACAACCAAGGCATATAAGTTAGGGTCTCTTTCTTGTTGGTTATGCTCCACAAAGGTTCATTGCACTCTTGCTTCTAGATCAGAATTTTGGTGTTTTATTTTCAGAAATTTATATTTGTAATATGCATTTCCATTATCTTCACATAAAAAAATACTTCCTGCATTAGCTTAATCTAATATCCATATACCTTGATGTGCTTCTAAGTTTACCAACCTGAATTGATAAGTAAAACAGATGCTCTAATTTAACCCAAAAAATTAGAGAAAAATTTGGTGTCGTTGTTGGGGAAGCACACTTATATATAGTAGAATAGAAATCTTGTTGACAAAAACATCAAAAAAAGAAAAAAATTGGTAGGATTTATTTTCGTTATGGTAATTTATGCCTAGACAAAGAGATGATAAGGGTAGATATACAAAGAAAAACCCCCAAACACTAAACCATTGGTGGGAGAAGGACCATCCACATTTGAACTAACACCAATTGATAGGAAAACAACTTTAGAGGATCTAGAGGAAAAACAACGTTCAGGAAAAAGGTTAACTTTGGTTTAAAGAAAAACTTGTTTAGCTTATGATGTGAGGAGAAAACAAACATAAGAAGAACCACCCTCTATAGTAAAACATATAAAAAACCAAATGATCAACCAATTCTTGTACAAATTGAAAAATTTGAGGATATAGAAGCTCAAATATCAATTGAAACACTTAAAAAAGTTGAGAAAAAAATGACAGAAGAAGGACAGGGATCCACAATTTTTGGATTAACTCTAAAACAAAGGTTACAATATGATAGACAACAGAAAGAATGGGAAAGAAAGAGAGAAGAAGAGAGGAAAACACAATAAGCCACTAAAAGAGAAAATGAGAAAAAAATAATACTAGATGGGAGAGGAGAGAATGACCAAGAAACAAATTTTGGATTCCCAATCTTAGATACTAGAGAAATATTGGGAGAAGATGTAAAAATGAAAAACATTCGACCTTCCATTTTTCCAAACTTTTATGGTATGTCTTTTTAAGATCCTGATTCATTCTTATTTGAATTTGATATTTGATGTCGAACTTATGGGTACACTAATGATACTCATAAACTTCGTCTTTTCCCTGCAACTCTTAAAGCATCTACATTAAAAAGGTTTATGGGATTAGGTGAACACACTATTTCCAGTTGGGAAGACATGAGAAAAAAAAATATTCTCAAGAAATATCAAGAATTTTGTAGGCCTAGGGATTCAAAAGATGACATTTTTATAATGACTCAAAAAGAATATGAAAGTTTAGAGGAATACTTGGAAAGATTTCGCTACAACTTACAAAAATCCAAACATCATTCTTTAAGTCCAAATATTATTCGAACAATCTTTATAAAGGGAATCCGAGATGAATATCTTGATATCATTAATTTTATGGGTAAAGGGGATATTTCATAACTACCATTTGATGATATTGTTGAATTGTATCAAAAATATTTAAGAGGAAGATCAAAAACTGGACAGAGAGATGCAAATTCCAAAGTTACTAAATCGGCAACAGGAAGTATTACAAGAGCTGAGCTAGGAAACTTGTTTGAAGATTTCAAAATTGATATCTTACGCACTTTAGGGACACAATTTGATGCACTTAAAACATGAAAGAAACAAGAAGAAAAATATCAATTATTATCAATTTTTTGTCCCAAATGTAAGAAGAAGCATTCTTTAAGAGAATGTCCTTTAGACAATATTCATGTTTGTGGACTTTGCACTAAAAATCACAAAACTGATAATTGTCCAACGCTAAAAGAATTGCAAGAATCAAATAGAGGAAATTCAAGCGATGGAATCTCTCTATTATGTTGCACCAAGAAGACCTTGGCAGCCTCGATTTACAAGTATGCCTCAAAATCCTCCTCAACACTTTACTCAGCAATTTCCTCAAGGTTATCAATATCCTATTCAAACCCCATGGAATTCTCCTATGCCTTGGCAGGCTTGGCCTCCTCAGCAAACTCAAAATCAACCTTCTCAAGGTTGGATAGGGTATGCTTATGGAACCCAACCTCCTCAACAATACTATCCTCAACAGGCATATCAATCATTTCCTCAAACATCCTTTCCCTATTAACCATTTCAACAACCAAAGCCATCATCATTACCTGCACCACAATTAACCCAACCACAGTAGGTTTAGCTTCCATCTAACCAACCACCACCCAGACCAACCCAATTACCAGCCCAAACAGTAGCAAATTTGACTAACAGGTCAGTATATAATGCAGAGGAAGGAACTTCATTTTCTACAAATTCAATTCTTCCTATTCAATATGTTCTTTTAAGGTCTGGAAAAATATGGCATAAAGACTCTCCCGTCATCATAGAAGAACAAATAGAAGAAAAATGGAGTCCTGAAAAAATCCAAAAATAAACATGCAATAAAAGAGGATCAAATTCAAAAATGTAAGGCAATAATGACTCAAACAAATCCTTTTCCTGAAAGATTTGTTGAGCATAAATATTTTATTATTCTTCCTGAATTTGATATCTTAGATGAACTAAAGAAAACTTATGTAAAAATTCATTTATTGCACGCAATAAAAGATATCCCAATCTATACAAAAGTAGTTAAGGAATTATGCATAAAGAAAACCGGAAAAATAAAGAAATACCCACCAACAGTCCATGTAATTGAAAGATTAACTAGCCTCATGTCAACAAATAGTACAATATGTTGATCCTGGGATACTTATGGTAACAATTTCAATCAACAATTTTTCAGTTTCTAAAACTCTAATTGACTTAGGAGCTGTTATCAATGTCATGACAATGGAAAACATGAAATGTTTAAACTTTCCAAATATCTGACCTACAACTACAATTTTGGAACTAGAAGATAGATCCAAAGTAGTACCGGAAGGAATACTAGAAGACATCATAGTTTCTTTGGATTCTTGGGAATATCCCATAGACTTACTAATCTTACAACCAAAATCAAACTTAGGAGGTCATCCCTTAATTCTTGGCTGACCATGGTTAGCCATAGCGAATGCCTTTATTGGATGTAGATCAGGAAGTATGATCATATAACATGGAAATGAAAGAAATCACATAACACTCTATCCTACTACTCAATCTCCTTATTTATTATCATGGCTTGATGAACGAAAGGAATAAAGTCGACTTATTTTAAGCATCAATCAAGATTTTGATTTTAGGGAATAAAATCATGAGGATTTAATGGAATCTTTATTTTTGAACCAAATATATCAGAGCAATTAAGAGAATTGCAATACAATGTTGCAAGCCAGGTCTTAAAACAATGTTTTCAGGAAAATTGCACTATTAATTCATTGCAAACATCATTTGAAGCTATTTTTCATGTTAACACAATTACAAATTCTTAGAGTAAAGTAATTCAAATCAGCCCCGAAAGGAATCTTAATATTGGTAACAATTTACAATCATCACAAGAAGAACAAGTAATTTCACTATTAAAGGAATACTTAAAATATTTTTCTTGGGATTATACAGATATGCATGGATTTCATTCAAAAACATGCATTCACCATATTTACACAGATGAAAATATCAAACTTGTAAGACAACCACAAAGAACAACGAATCCAATGATGAAAGAGATAGTAAAAGAAGAATTGTAGAAACTATTGTAGGTAGGTTTTATCTACCCTATCTAGGACATTCAACGGGTTTCTCCCTTAGTTTTGGTTCCCAAGAAAAATGGAGAATGGAGAATCTATGTAGACTATAGGTAATTAAACAAAGAAACACTTAAGGATCATTTCCCACTACCATTCATTAATCAAGTCCTAGATTCATTAGCAGTGAAAAAGTACTTTTCTTTTCTTGATGGATTTATTGGTTATAATCAAATTAAGATAGCATTAGAGGATCAGGATAAAACCACATTTACTTATCATTGGGGTACATATGCTTATAATGTGTTACATTTTGGATTATGTAATGCAGCGGCTACTTTTCAAAGAGTTGTCCTAGCCATGTTTGTTGATATTATACATGAATGTGTAGAAGTTTACATGGATGATTCCAGTGTTTATGGAAATACATTTGATGATTGTTTAAACAATTTGGAAAAAGTTTTATAAAGATTCATTGACACAAATATATCTCTTAGCAATGAGAAATTATTTATGATGCTAACTAAAGGGATATTATTGGGACACCATGTTTCATCTTATATAATACAAGTGGATCCAACAAAAATACACATCATTGTAAACTTATTACCACCAAAAAATCAAAAATAAGTAAGAAGTTTTATGGGTTATGCAGGCTATTATCGGATATTCATTGAAAATTTCAGTAAAATGGCCTTTCCCTTGTTTAAACTACTTACAAATGACATAGAGTTTCAATGGAAAAATGATTTCCAAAATGCATTTGAGAAAATAAAATAAAAATTGTCCAGAACACCAATTCTTAGAGGACAAAATTGGTCATTTCCATTTCACATATCCACAAATGCATTAGATACTACAGTAGGAGCATCATTAGGCTAAAAAGAGAACCAACTACACTATGCCATATATTTCATTAGCAAAAATTTAACCCCAACTAAGTTGAATTACATTGTTGCTGAAGAAGAAATGCTTGTTGTAATACATGCAGTAAGTAAATTCAGACATTACATAATAGGATATGAAGTGTTCATTTATACTAATCATTCAGCCATTAAGTATTTAATGAATAAACCCATCACTAATGTTCGGATTACTAGATGCTTGTTATTGATGCAGGAATTCAAAATTATTGTATTGGATTGACCAGGAAAATAAAATCAAGTGGAAAATTTCCTGTCAAGGCTTCATCTTTCTAGTGAGATTGTTCCAGTTTCCTATAACTTTCCAGATGAACGCTTATTTTCTATAATAGTAAAAACTTCATGGTTTGCTGATATCACTAATTATTTATCATCTAGAAAATTACCTCCTTGTTTTACAAACAAACAGAAAAATAGAATAATTAGAGATAGTGCTAGATATAGTTGTGTTAATGGAGATCATTTCTATACTCGACCTTATCTGTTAATTATAAAATGTGTGAGAGAGAATGAAATTTTGAATATCTTAAAAGCATATCATGATGAACCATGTGCTGGTAATTTTACAGAAAAAAGAACAGCATACAAGGTCTTGAATTTGGGCTATTATTGGTCATCCATATTCAAAGACTCAAAGACTTATGTTAAAAAGTGTGACAGCTACCAAAGGTTAGGTAGACATGTAGTTTCTAATGAAATTCCATTGAAACCACAAGTATTGATAGAGCCATTTTAACAATGGGATCTTGACTTTGTGGGTACTATCAATCCACCCTCTAATGGTAAGAAGTATCCTAGTATGTACTAACTATGTAACAAAATGGGTAGAATAAAAACAAATGTCAAAAGCAACAGAAAATGCAGTGGTATCTTTCCTTTTCGACCAAGGAGCACAATTCACTTCCTAGCTTGTCAGAGACCTTACACATAAATATAAAATCAAGCACAAGAAATAAAATCCATATCACCCTCAAGAAAATGGACAAGTGAAATCAAGAAACAAAGTCCTTGAGAACATCATGACAAAGACAATGAAGATGCACAAGAAGGATTGGTCAGAAAAACTGAATGAAGCATTGTGGGCTTATAGAATAACATGGAAGAATACAATTGGATTTAGCCCCTATCATCTTGTATATGGAAAAGATGTTTTTTTTCCCATTGAATTCCATATCCACACATACAAAATTGCAGCCAAACTAGGACTGAATCTATCAGAAGCACAACAACAAAGAATTATGCAACTAAATGAATTGGATGAGATCATAAAGGAAGTTGTAGAACATACATCATTAATGCAGCAGCAAAGAATGAAATGGCATGACAAATTTATCAAGAAGAATATTTTTCATATAGGAGACTCGATGCTTCATTTGATTCAAAATACAAAGATTTCAAAGAAAAATTTACCACTCATTAGTTAGGCCCATATGAAATTGAAGAAATATTTGATAACGGATCAGTGAGAATTAAGACCATAGACAAAGCAACAACATCATTTTTAGTAAATGTTCATATATTAAAAGTGTCAATAAACCAATAAATAAGGAATATTTTCTAAAGAAACTTTCAGCAAAAGAAGACATGCAAGTTTTGGAAAAGCTTAGTCATATGCCCTCCTTAATTTCAAAATAAAAATGAATGAAAAAAACAAAGATCAAAATTAATAAAAATATTTGGTTGTGAAAATAAATATTTTTGGCACAATACAAATCTAAATTCATATTGGAAAACCAAGTCACTTGGCTAATGTTGGAATAGGGTTCCCTAACTTGTGTTTTTGTATAATTTTGTAATAGTCGGTCCTACGTAGGGGTTTTGGGGTGGGTCAAAGCCCCTAATGTTTTGTAATGGGTAAAAGGGTAGCTCTAGGGTCCGAAAACCACGGTTTGCAGACCATACGATAGTGAAGGCTATGATATTATAAATAGATAGATAGTTGGGTCTAGTAAGAAGTAAGTCGATAGATTGATGCTACGGGTGAAGTGATAAGATATGTTTGGGATTTTTTTGGGTAAGGACTCCTGCTGGATGTGTGTGCGTAGATCCTCAGTCCTATTGTGTGCAGACCCCGCTAGGCTATGTGCATGGGTTGTGTTTGGGTTGTAAGTGGATCCTTGCTATTAATGAATGCGAAGTATTGTTGAAGTATCTGTGTGTTATCTGACTTGGTTGTATTTACTACTGAAGCGCATCTGTGATATTTATTTAAGCTGCGAATGTATCTGCGTTCTGAAATTGGCATGAGTATATCTATGATCTGATATTGGTTGTGATTACAGTGCTCTGTGATGGTATTTTCTAATGCGCACATGGATGTGAATGTATTGATTAGATCTGATAGTTTTGGTATGGTTATATGCCAATTACATTGTTAAAAGAACTGCGAATAAGGCTCATTCTGTGCAAACCTAATAAGCTGCAACCTAGACCTGCCTCAAATTACCTCCTCTCTCTCAGGGTGCGGAAACCTAGTTCCAGCACCCTCCCATACTACTTCAGGTGAGACCTTGGCCTACGCAAGCAGGTCATTACCGAAAGGGCTAGTAGTATAGGGGTTTGTTGGCAAACCTTAAACTCTGAACCTGGGTCAGGACCCCTCAAGCCAACAAATGGTTCCGTTGCTAGGATCGGGAGCATTTTGAGAGAGAGATCGGGTAATGCCATGAGGTCATTGGAGACCTGAGAGGGTGGAAATTGAAGACTGGTTTGAAAGGTAGATTCAGGAATTTTCTGTAAAAGAGAATCATAGCACGAAGCTGACAGCTAAGAAGTGGAAAAACAAGTACATCTTCACCGAATTCTATGAGATTTTCTTTGTAACCTTTGCGCACGAGCTTCAGGTGTGGTTGGCAAGGCTTGTAGAATTCCAGACGTGTTAGAAGGATGATTAGGTTACATAGTGGACACCAAAATTGATTCAACAGCTGGAGAGGATTGAAAATACGATCACCCGTACAGTAGATCACTAGGTGGATAGCGTGCTAGGAGGATTCATGAAAGAATTCACAGTTGATCAGTTCATATCCTACTCTGAGGCAAACTAGAAGTTCTTCAAAGGTTTCTGGGGTAAGTTCTTGAAAACACTGCCATTGTTAATCAAAATATTACTGTGTGAAAAGGGCGTTCTATGCAACCACACCGAATGAATGACCTCTAATCTGAGTGAGAGTACAACACGAAGTGGTAAGTACTACTGGACTAATCAAGGAGGAGATAGATTCGTCTACATCCCATTAAGAGAATCGGCTGCACGAGAAAGAAATAGTCATCCAGCTACACCACCTTTAAGTCAGCATAAGGGTAAGAACTCACCCACACCTCCGCCACCCCCAGAAGAAGATATGGCCACACACATGAAGCTACATACCTTCAAGGGTGTAGGAGATGAAGATATGTACCAATTTTGGTTTGTGGCAGAATCAATATAGACTGCGCAAAATGTGGCTACCGATGCTGTAAAGGGAGTGGAGCTATCCCTTGCCTTTGAAGGAAGGGCCTTGGACTGGTATATGGGATACGTAGGAAAGAATGTGGATCCATCTAATCAAGAGATTAAGACAGCTTTAAAACAGCAATTTCGAAAGCCTAAGTCCTACTCGCAGCTGGTAACTGACCTAAAATACTTTAGACAAGGACCCACTGAGTCTGTCTGGGAATATGATCAACGGTTAAAGAGGGTCATCAGAGATGGATGCTTTCAATATGATGATAGGAAGCACAAGGAATTTTTTATTGCTATGCTACTGCCTCACCTGCGCGAACCTATGGGTCAGCAGGTGATTGAGACGCAAGAGAAAGCCTTGGATATTGCCATGAAACTAGAGGTTGCGCCAAGAGATGATGCCCAGTTTGGAGTGCAATAGATCCAGGGACAGCTCGAGGCAATGCACCTTGAAATACAGAATTTGCGAAAATAACGAGGGAAAGAGACTAGTCCAGACATATGGTGCATAAGATGTAGGATTTCCGGCCATACCAAGGATCAGTGTCCTCTGTTGATAGATTACATGCAGGTTGGGGGACCTAGCCTATTGCACCCTAAGGAGGCTGTAGGGCCAAGTGCTCTGAAGTTATGGTGTGTTGATTTTCGTGTTGTCGAGCTACATGATACTAACCATTTTCCCCATCTCGGTGCTTACATTCCAGAATTAAAGCAACAATGGTGTAGATTCTACTCCTCTGTGGGACATGATGAGCATAACTATTGGATCTACGACTTGATGATATATCGAGGAAACTTATATAGGGTACAGGTTGACCCTTATTCACCACTATCTCCCTCAAGCAGAGGAGGCTCCCCAGCAACGGGAAGGGAAGGGGGAAGGGGTGGAGGCGTAGGTCGGGGAAGAGGAAAATTGATCTGTTACAACTGTGAAGAAATAGGGCACTTCAAAAGGGACTGTCTGAACCCTGCATGACAATCTTGCCGTTACTATGGGCAATTGGACCATGTGATTGAAGATTGTCCATTCCTGATAGCAAAAATGCAGGAAAAACAGCAGACACCTACGCAGAATGTGCAGAGGGTTAAGGTGGAACCGCATGATTAAGGACCAAGTATTAATGTCATAACTTGCAGTGGCATGGCTACTGGAGGAGCTGAGGAGAGAGCCGCGGCTAAACCTCTTATCCGAAAATCAGTTTTAAAGCAGGAAATCTTGGACCTACAAAAGGAGAATGAAACCTTCATCGCAGCTTGCAAAGACTTTACTAAGGATGAGGTATCTACTTCCAAGGCTCCAGCAAACTGAAGAACGGATGAAAAAGCTAAACCATTTCTACAGGCATGTATGAAGCTGCTACTCAACCAGAAGGCAGTAGAAAATCTTCAAGCACTAATATATAGCTACACAAAAAGAACTAACCCTCTCATGGAAGTTTAGGATGTGCACAAGCTTTACAAGCATAAGAAATGCACTGGTCGGGAAATGCAACTAACAACACAGATTGGCGATTATGAAATGGATCAGATTATCTTGGACCTAGGGTCAGATGCGAACGTACTGCCCAAGAAAACTTGGCAGCGGATGGGAGAGCCTAATCTGGAATGGTCTACTATACAGTTGTGCATGGCTAACCAACAAAATATTATACCATTAGCGAGGCTGTCAAATATTACAGTAGATATCGCAGGTTTTAAGGTACGCACCGACTTTGAGGTAATTCAGATTTTGGAAGATGCGGACCCCTATCCTGCGCTCCTAGGACTGGATTGGGAAATAGACATGGGAGGCATTATCAACCTAAAGAAAAGGAGCATGGTGTTTGAGAATGAGTGTACAAGGATGATAGTCCCACTAGACCCTGCGGAAGGAGAGCGGTATATAGAACTGGTGTGCGAAGAAGACGATGTGGATCACATCTATAAATTAACCGCTCGGGATGAGGATTGGATCAATCATACGGCTGATGGTGTGCTTTGCTGGGAGAAGGATAACGAATTCTTCTCTGACTCTGACAGGGAGATAGAAAATTAGCAGAATTGGTTACATGATGTATCTGCGCTACGATGTCTTATAATCACAAAGGACTTCTAGTGTATCTCCTCAAAGGTAAGAGAGTTGCCCTACTTTGATGGTTTTGGTAGTATTAGGGAGTTTTTATGAACATTTGAAGCTGAAATCCCAAGAAATTGAAGGATGTGAGCCCTTAATCTAGCCATGCGCGCAACCCCTGTGAGGTGGTGGGACACGTATAAGGGGACATTCCAGGATTGGGAAGAGTGTCATGAAATAATGGTCCTACGGTTTGAACCCCAGTTCACCTACGCATAAAGACTTTCCTTGGCCCATGGGACCCATGCGAGCACTTTTCCGCATGGATGGAGGAAATGTGAAAAATAACTACGAAGAAATGGATCCACTTGTTCATTCATGCCTTGGGGCCAATCCCCACCACATGGTATTTAGATGCAGAGTTACACCAGCGCACCTGCCACAAGGAAACCCTGAAGGAAGAATTTGTAGGGACATTCAGTTTGGTAGGTGGAATAGAGGCACTCGACGAAGCTCTGTAGGATATAGATGCCCTAGTATTTGATGAATCACGCCCTTATGCAGCACATGGGGCACCAACATGGGAGATGTAGATGCAGGATATGTAGAAATTATATAAATAATGCGTTATACATCCAAGATTCTCCTGATCACACACTATTTTAACTTCATGCACAATACAGAATCTCTTCTACCATTGATCATCATATGCGTAAATTAAATCAATTGCATGCACACATTGAAACCATAAAAATTCACACATATGAACACAGTGTTTTAACGGGAAAGCCTGAAGCTAAAAACCCCAAATATTTGTATATAATATATGTCATATAGATCATGTAACAATCCTCATACAAAGCTTCTCACAAGCTCTCAGTACAATACAATCGCTACACACTAATCAGGTCCTGATCTTGCAAATTCATGCACCGATCTCTGCCACCTGCTAGCCTGCCTCTATTGCGCAATCCCTGCTGAAGAATGCCTCTGAATGAACTCGAATCCACCTGGCTTGCACTGTGCAATCCTCATTGGCATCTCCAATCCTGTGTGGTGCAAACTCATGCAACACTATAGTCACAACTGATAGTCACACTTGCTCTTTCACCTACCTCTCCACTGGTCTCCACTGAAACTATCCATGCCCTAGTTAACTAATGTATTCTTCAGTTGATTAATGAATTATTAATTAGTGAATTAATTATTAATTAATTCACACCACTCTCACTAGTGTATCAATCAGTTAGACTAGATACAACTAGCTCAACTGTGTCTAACTGAGTTAAACTGAACACAACTCCACCAACTACTTCTACAACTCCACCAAACTCTGTCACATGAGTTCTAACTGAAGTCTCCATGAAATAGCTCTACTTAACCCTCAGGAATATCTTAATTCCTTCTGTCACCTCCTGTGCCACATTTGTGCACTTAACTGAAGTGCTCCAAGATAATAAGATAATGTTTAGAGTCCAAATATTATTAAGAGCTAATAATATTTGACATATCTATTTTTAGAATGGCAATCTAAAAATAGATTCCGCCCAGTACGTATAAAAATATAAGTCCATATATTTTTCCAACTTGACCAACCATCCACAAATAGCATCCTGCAACTCATAGAATATGATCAACATGTCTAAAAATAGACATAGTCTAAAAATAGACTTTGCACCAAAAAATAGCATGCAGGCCCACTTAGTGAAGGCGACTTCTTTCCACTAAGCTCATCATCTTGTTGAAATCTCAACACTCCCTCTCAACAAGATAGGGATTCTTTGCCACCCCGATCATGCCTCTATGGTATTCGAATTTTCTCCTGGTGAGCGCCTTCGTCAAGATATCAGCATCCTGATCCTCCATAGGAATGTAAGAAAGTAACATGATCTTTCGCTGCACACAATCTCTGATATGATGATACCGGATGTCAATGTGTTTAGATCTATCATGAAATATTGGATTAACTGAGAGTTTAATGCAACTCTGATTATCACAATATATCACCGTAGGATCTAAGTGTGGACCGAACAACCCGACCAGGATCTTCCTCATCCATATAGCCTCGCATGCAGCCAGACTTGCTGCCATGTACTCGGCCTCCGCTGAACTGAGTGCCACGGATCTCTGTTTCCTGCTGTACCAAGAAACTATTGTCGACCTGATACTGAAAATCCCTCCAGATGTGCTCTTTCTGTCCGTTGGGCTCCCTGCCCAATCTGCATCCGTGAAGCCATGCAGCCTCACCTCATCTGACTGTCTGTACCAAAGTCCATATCCTTTTCTTTGGCTTGAAGCCCTAGATGGATTTAGGGAGAAGCTTGGCTAACTCATCTCCTTTTCTTTCTGCTTCTTCTCCACAAAGTGGAGTCTTCTTCATCTTCTTGGATGGCATCTTGGCGAAGATCCACAGGTTGAGCCAAGATTATGCCAATTTTAGCCTCAAGCTAAAATGGAATATTATAGTTGCACATTTTATTTTTGTTTAATAAAATGGGCAAGGAGACACCTTAGCCCCTTTTAGATGAAGAAATAACATTCCTAATGTTAAAGGGGAGTGAATAAAGCAGCTGAAATAAACACCCATGGTGTGAAAGGAACACAGCTTACTTGGATTAGTCATCTTTGACTAAAGTCAACAGCGCTGCCTATAGAGGAGAAGCTTCCTAGAGAAGTTGCGCAGTTTTGGAGGGAAGAGCTTCACATGAGGGTGGAAACCCTAATTGGTGGGACCATGGTGGAGAAGATTTCTCTCACTTTATATGAAGGAGATAGCAGCCCATTTTCATTATGCTATGTTTTAGATTTCATACTTGGGTCTGCAAGCTTGCATCCCCGGGCTGTTTAGTAGGGTGATGGTGCCCTCAGGCACTAGGGTGTTCCTGATTGGGAATCCCTACCTTTTCCTCAAGGAAGGATGAGGATTGAGCTACATTTCCTCAATCTGGCATTGGCCACAGCTACGTTCATCTTCTACAGCGTTATTTCTGTAGTAGAGAGGACGTTGTGTTGCTAGGTGCAACAAGAGAGGAACTCATGGAATCTCTCTTGTCTAGTTTTCTTCAGTGGAGGATAGATCTATTCATTGGAGGAGCTGTAAGGATGATTCCTGGGCATGATTTCAGATCAGTGGCATGAGGCCACACTTCTACCATCTCCCACTGCGCATTCCATGAGGGAAACTGCATTATTTCAGAGGAGGCAGTGAGAGAAGGGTTTCTGGAGCTCATCAGGAGTTGCTTTTGAGACAAAGGGATCAGCCCTTTATATTGGAGGCATTATCAGAGGAGGGAATCTACATTTCAGATCTTCCATAGCCTCATTATCATTTTGTATTAGTTGTAGTGACAACTCAGTTGTCACATTTTGTGTTTCTCCGGCATTTCTAGCAATCTTTATAGATTGGCTAGAAATCATGTATTTCAACCCATTTCTCTTTCATTGGGCTTATTTCTTGTATTCCTTTAGCCATTTATGTATTTCATTCATATTCAGCAGTTATGCCTTCATATATACTGTGCAATTGTAGCTACTCCGACATTTTGTGGATATGCAGCAATTCGTGTATCTCATTGTCTATTCATTGGAGGTTTGCTCTTAGAGTTTAAGTGGCTTGTCCCTCAACTATTTATTGTATATTTCTGCTGATATAATCATATAATGATGGCTGCATACATTTCCCTGTTATGGTATATTCAGATATGCAGATTTTCTGGTTGTGTTCATATATTGTTGTAATCTCTCTCATTGAGCATTGTTTTAGAGACCTAGATTGGGGAGATCTGAATAACCCATCTAGAGTTATTTCTTTGAGCTCATATTCTGCATAGGAGTTGTAGGATGAATATTCTAGGGCATCCCAGTAATTTCTTGTCTTATTTTTGCAGCAACTTCCTTTTACAACGTCCTCAAGGACCCTGTAGCAGAAATTCCCGAAGTGGAAATATTGCATATCCATAGACAGAGTCTGTGAAGGGCCAGCTAGCTTCTGGATCTCACACTTCCTTGTGAAGGTGACATATCTGGTAAATTCCCGAATAGTCAATCTCTGGAATGGACTTGTGGTCTTTCTATAAAAGGAAATCTGGAATATCTTAAGATATTCCCGAAGGAGTAGAAAATTCCAGATTTGGAATATTACAGTGGTATCAGAGCATGATCTTGGCTCAGCCTGTGCCCAATATCCATTGCTATCAGAAGAGGAGCTTCTCTCCAAGGAGAGGAGATTTACAAAGGAGACAAGGAAAGAGGAATGAAGGAAGAGGAGGTTTCCCTTCTTCTTTTCAAGACCATTGAGCACACCATTGAAGATCTACTGAAAGGGGAAAATTTTGGAGGAATTTTCTGAAAGGGGTTTGTTGTTGAGACAAATCCTAGCTATTTCATGGAGGGTGTGAGAATTCAGCCACACATGCAGATCCACAGCGCAGTGCATTGCCCATAGCTACTGCAAGAAGGATGGATGGGAAAAGTTGAGGCCTTTGGAGGAGCAGCGATGTAAACTCAAAGGTATGATTCATGATGATTGGTTTCAGATTTCTATTTCATGTTTTCATGCAAATGAGATATCATATGTTGAAGTCACAAGGATTTTTGCAAATGGGATTCATGAAAACCAATGTAAATCTGGGTGTGACAACACTTCAAACACTTTGCATGCATGGATGGGAACCATGAAACAAAGGTCATTCCATATTTCTAGAGGGGAAGAAATCAGGAGAATGACTTGCTAGAGGTAAGACCCCCATTGTAAGAAGGGCACTCTTCCATTTGTGAGGGTGTAGAGATATTTCTTTCAAAGGAGGGCCAAGGTATCAGGCTTCTCATTGAGGAAGAGATACACTCACATGTTGGTAGAGAGGAGGTGCAAGAATCTACAGCGCTGCACCATTGGAAGAAGAAGAAAAGTAGAAGGATCAGCATGAAGGGATGATGGAAATTCACCCCTATCTGTTTTCAGAGATTTTCTTCACATGGGAGAAGGATTGCACTGTGTAGTAGGGAGAGAGGAACTTTCATTCCTCTCATATATTCAATCCACTTCCTATCTTGATGTCTCACTTTTGGAGGCTTTCCAATTGGGTGGCCACATGGTCTAGAGAGGATGAGAGTCATCATGATATTTGGTTCACCACTCATTGTATTTTGGAGGGGTGGAGACATTAAAGGATTCCATTACAGCGCAGAGAGTTTGGGGATAAGCTTATGGAGGAGGGATACACTCTCTCATTTTCAGTCTCACCCATTCTCATCAGTTTCACTGTGCAGATAGAGTTGATGTATGGATGGAGGATAGCATCTTCATGATGTAGGATGGCTGCTCCATGGATTTGATGAGAGAGAGGTTACTTCCTTTGAGGAAGGACTCTTTCATGCATTGGAGTAGAGGGAGGCCACTCATGCTTGTATTTCCCAGGGTCGGGAGACTCTTTGGAGGTGATAGTCTCTCATGGGAGGCTCATTTTCAGAGGTCCTTATTTATATTGCGCATGAGCCACTGCATGATGGCATGGAAGCAACTTGGAGGGTGCCTTTGGCATGAGGGGATGTCAAGGTAGCAGGCAGAAGCATGATGGGAGTACTTTATTGCAGATTACCAGCACTGTCTATGTGGAGGATTGATCCATGTTGGAGGACTCAGCTTTTGGTTGAGAGGTCCCAGGATCTTGGTGCACGCATGATTCTTGGATGGCTTTGATGGAGATGGCAGATATTTAGTAGATGACATGATCATCTGCCATCATGGCAAACTCTTCTTGACTAGAGTTGCTAGCCTAAAGGAGAAACTTTTGCATGCAACACATGAGGACTTCCTAGCTATGCACTTGGATGCATATTTTCCTTGCTAGAGGAGTTCACTTTGGAGGGAATTCAGTATGATCTACATCAACATATGTATATATGCATAGCCTGATTGTTATTGGTGAGGTTGGCACAAGCATTCCCTTACTCATTGGAGGAGAGCGAGAGCATTCAAGTTGAGACATTTCAACTCAAGAGCTCTAGTGCATGATGGAGGAGGTATAATGTCATGTTTGGTATTGTACTTCTTTTCATTGATTGAGGAGCATGATGTACCAAGGAGGCTTGTTCCTTCTTTCATTTTTCATGAGGATGTACTTGCAGCTACTTGTAACCTTGATTTTGGCTATTCTTATGATGGTTTGTGGGGGAAGCCACATTCTCTTGGTGTGCACCATTGGCACCAAATTTGTATTTTCATGTTGCATCTTATGAGGAGATGTTGTGGTAGCAAACAAGTGGATAGTACAACACTTTTTCATTTTGATTTTGAGGCAGGCCAAGGAGGCACTGCGCAGTTCCATGAGTGGAGCTTGAGACCACTCTCTGGTTGTCTTTTGACAACTTGTTTCTATTACATATTGCTCCTTATACATTTTTTATGTTGTATACCTATCAAGGAGCATTATTTGGGGATTATTATATGTACAGCCCATTGGGAGCATGATTCTCCCTATTATACATGCTTCATTTTGCAGGAGATACCATGGGCAAACCATGATTGCCACGTTTCTACTAGTATCTTCTTGTGGGAGGGACCACTTGGAGAATTTGCAGAGGCATTTCATGGCTGGATATTTTGATGGGGTAGCTTGGGCCACTCTTGGAGGCCATATCACTTCAGCCAAAGGATAGAGGCAGCCCCATATTTTCTACAAAGGGAGAGAAGAGCTTATTAGGGAAGCAGCAAAACTCTCCATTCAGCCCCATTACATTACAGGATCGGGGGCAAGATTTCCATTTGATGATAGCATGGATGAGGAGATCACTAATGGGATTATATTTTCCCATGCATGTCATCACTCCTACCTTGAGGAGGCCATGTTTCAGCAGGGATATTTCCACCTACACCTTCTATCTTTCAGGGTGTGCACCATTCCGATCTGCATACTTGGGAGGAGACATTGGAGAACAGTTTAATTACAGCATATCTTGAGTAGTGGTGGGACCATTGATGAGGAGGCAACAGGAGAAGAAGGAGGAGAAGATTTTGTTCTCTTCATGCAGTTTCTTGAGGGCAAGCAACATGTGGGAGGGGAGGACTGTAATATTCCCAATTTTAGCCTCAAGCTAAAATGGAATATTATAGTTGCACATTTTATTTTTGTTTAATAAAATGGGAAAGGAGACACCTTAGCCCCTTTTAGATGAAGAAATAACACTCCTAATGTGAAAGGAGAGTGAATAAAGCAGTTGAAATAAACACCCATGGTGTGAAAGGAACCCAACTTACTTGGATTAGTCATATTTGACTAAAGTCAACAGCGCTGCCTATAGAGGAGAAGCTTCCTAGAGAAGCTGCGCAGTTTTGGAGGGAAGAGCTTCACATGAGGGTGGAAACCCTAATTGGTGGGACCATGGTCGAGAAGAGTTCTCTCACTTTATATGGAGGAGATAGCAGCCCATTTTCATTATGCTATGTTTTAGATTTCAGACTTGGGTCTGCAAGCTTGCATCCCCGGGTTGTTTAGCAGGGTGATGGTGCCCTCGGGTACTAGGGTGTTCCCGGTTGGGAATCCCTACCTTTTCCTCAAGGAAGGATGAGGATTGAGCTACATTTACTCAATTTGGCATTGGCCACAGCTACATTCATCTTCTACATCGTTATTTCTGCAGCAGAGAGGACGTTGTGTTGCTGGGTGCAGCAAGAGAGGAACTCATGGAGTCTCTCTTGTCTAGTTTTCTTCAGTGGAGGAGAGATCTATTCATTGGAGGAGTTGAAATGAGGATTCCCAGGCATGATATCAGATCATTGGCATGAGGCCACACTTCTACCATCTCCCACTGCGCAGTCCATGAGGGAAACTGCATTATTACAGAGAAGGCAGTGAGAGAAGGGTTTCTGGAGCTCATCAGGAGTTGCTTTTGAGACAAAGGGATCAGCCCTTTGTATTGGAGGCATTATCAGAGGAGGGAATCTACATTTCAGATCTGACATAGCCTAATTCTTATTTTGTATCAGTTGCAGTGACAACTCAGTTGTCACATTTTGTGTTTCTCCGGCATTTCTAGCAATCTTCATAGATTGGCTAGAAATCATGTATTTCAACCCATTTCTCTTTCATTGGTCTTATTTCTTGTATTCCTTCAGCCATTGATGTATTTCATTCATATTCAGCAGCTATGCCTTCATATATACTGCGCAATTGCAGCTACTTCGACATTTTGTGGATATGCAGCAACTCTTGTATCTCATTGTCTATTCACTGGAGGTTTTCTCTTATAGTTTGAGTGGCTTGTCCCTCAACTATTTATTGTATATTTTGTAGAAATTTTAATAACTGAGATATTATTCACTGAGATTCTCCTAATCACACACTATTTTAGCTTCATGCATAATACAGAATCTCTTCTACCATTAATCATCACATGCGGAAATAAAATCAATTGCATGCATACATTAAAACCACAAACAATCACACATATGAACATAGTATTTAATGGGAAAGCTTAAAGCTGAAAACCCCAACTATCTATATATTATATGTTATGGAGATCATGTAACAATCATAGTACAAAATCTCCTCACAAGCTCTCATGCACACCCTCAATTGCTACACACTATCAAGCTAGATCTAGCAAAACACATGCTCCAATCTTTTGCCACTTGATAGCCAACCTCTATTGTGTTTTCAATGCTATGGGATGGCTTCATTAAATAGATAAACCACCTGGCTTGTACTGCGCAATCCTCATGGGCTTCTCCACCTATCTGTGTGTTGCAAATAGCAACAGTATAGTCACAACTGATAGTTAACCTGCTCTTTCACCTATTCTTGCACTGGTCTCCACTGAAACTTTCCATGCACTGAAGTTAACTGATGCATTATTTAGTTTATTTATGAGTTTATAATTATTGAATTAATTAATAATTAATTCACACCACTCTCACTAATTGTATCAATTATTTAAACTGAATACAAATAGCTCAACTATGTTTAGATTAGTTAAACTGAATACAACTCCACTAACTTCCTCAATCAACTCCACCAAACTCTGTCACATGAGTTCTAACTGAAGTCTTCATGCAATAGCTCCACTTAAACCTTAGGAATAGCGTAATTCCTTCTGTCAGCTCTTGTGCCACATCTGTGCACTTAACTGAAGTGCTCCAAGATAATAAGATAATGTTTAGAGTCCAAATATTATTAAGAGCTAATAATATTCGACATATCTATTTTTAGACTGGCAATCTAAAAATAGATTCCGCCAAATATGTCTAAAAATAGAAGTCCATCTATTTTTCCAACTTGACCAACCATCCACAAATAGCATCCTGCAACTCATAGAATATGATCGACATGTCTAGAAATAGACATAGTCTAAAAATAGACTTTGCGCCAAAAATAGCCTGCGGGCCCACTTAGTGAAGGCGACTTCTTTCCACTAAGCTCATCATCTTGTTGCAATCTCAACACTCCCTCTCAACAAGATAAGGATTATCTGCAACCCCTATCCTGCCCCTGTGGTATTCGAATTTGCTCCTCGTGAGCGCCTTCGTCAAGATATCAGCATCTTGTTCCTCCGTGGGAATGTATGAAAGTAACATGACCTTCCGCTGCACACAATCTCTGATATGATGATGCCCATCCGTGAAGCCATGTCGCCTCAACTCATCCTCCTGTCTATACCATGATCCATATCCCGATGTGCCTCTGAGATATCTCAATACATGCTTCCCCGCCTTCCAAAAGAGCTTGGTTGGCTTAACCATAGCTTGTGAACGCTGGTTAACAGCATATGTCGGGTCGTGTATTGACCGGATACCGCAACGACCCACCAACTATCGATAAGTGGCATCCACCTCGCCAAGTAGCATCCTCCTTCCTCCAACCAGCAGGAAGAGGAGTATCAACAGGCTTGCAGCCATGCATGTTGAACTTCTCCAGTATCTCCCAGGCATACTTACCCTGAGAAACAAACAGTCCATCACTGCGCTGCCAAATTTCCAATCCCAGGAAATAATGAAGGAGGCCCAAGTCCTTCATCTCAAACTCCTTTGCAAGATCAGCCTTACATGAGTGTATCAACAGTTCATCACCCGTCAAAATCAAATCATCTACATAAAGTACAATGATCAGCAACTTACCCTCCACAAAAATCTGGTATAGGTTAGGATCCGCCTCACTCTTGGAGAATCCAAGTCCGGTGAAATAACTGTCTATCTGTGTGTACCAAGCACGAGGTGCTTGTTACAACCCATGCAGCGCTCTCTTGAGCCTGCACACATGCGACTCGCTGCTGAAGATCTCAAAACCTTCGGGCTGCTCTATGTACACCTCCTCCTCAATGAATCCATTGAGGAACGTAGTCTTCACATCCATCTGATGAATGTGCCACCCCATCTGCGCTGAGAGAGCAAGAATCATCTGTATGGAAGAATACCTTGCGATAGGTGCAAAGGTCTCCTCATAATCGATCCCCTCAATCTGTGAAAAGCCTCGAGAAAAAAATATATCCTTATACTTCTCCACACTCCCGTCAGCTGCCTGCTTCACTTTGTAGATCCATCTCGAACCCACCACTGATTTCCCCTCTGGCCTTGAGACAATCTCCCATGCATTGTTTCTGACAATCGAATCATACTCATCCACCATGGCATCTACCCATGCGGGGTCCTCCACAGCTTCATCGAAAGAGGATGGCTCTGTCACGATACACTTGCTCATAAGAGCCATGTATCCAGTATACCGGTCAGGTGACTGTCTCTGTCTGTGCTGTGATGTAGGTGCTCCTACAACCTTCTCTGCATCTTGAGCCAGTCGCTCAGCTTTTGTAGTGCGCTCCCGCCCTCTGATGGTTGCTGCTGCCTAAGTGGTCTCTTCCACTCCATGAACCTCATCTTATGGTTGATCCACATCCTGAGACTCATCCTTAGGAACTAATAGCTCCTCATCTACATGCAAGTGTGGCTCCCTCTCAAGCGAACACTTCATGGCTTTCTCCTCCTGAAATTTTATATCCCATCGCACAACAGTCTTGCGACTATCTGGAAAATACACATGATAGTTGTGGGGCGTATCAGTGTACCCCACAAATATCCCAACCTCTGCAGTCGGCTTGTTAGGTCCCTATATCACTAGTATAGCCCCTTATTATTGTTAGTGTAAACCCCTTATTGTTATTAGTGTACCCTTGTAACCCCCATTTTGTTATTATTGTGCCCTTAAATTATTATTGTTAGGTCGGCTAGGATTACATTGGGCCCACTAGGATTACATTATGGCCCCATGGACTCCTATATATAGAAAGGAGGTTTTGTGAATTGTATCATCCAAGAATTGTTCATTTATGTAATGTATTGGAGGTTTCCCCCTCGAAGTGGCTTATTTCTAAGGCGTGGATATCTCTTTTCTTCTATTTTTGGAGCTGGTTACACAACATTTGGTATCAGAGCTTTGGATTCTAGGGTTTCGCTGCTCCAAACAGGTCATCGTGGCATTTTCGCTATAACTTTTGTTCTACGAAGTTTCAGAAGCTGAAATTTTTAGGGTGCGAAGCCGAAATCCTGAGGAAGCTTGTCTAAAAATTTCAGATCTTGGTTCGCAATATTTGCGGAGATATCATCTGTGGAAGTCAAATCTTTTTTCAAGCTCCTAAACCGGTCATCGTGGAATTTTCGCTATAAATATGTTTCTACGAAGGTTCAGAATCTGAAATTCATATGGTGCGAAGCTGAAATCCTGAGGAAATTCGTCAAAAAATTTCAGAGCTTGGTTCGCAATATTTTTGGAGATATGATCTGTGGAAGGTAGTGCTTTTTCAGGCTCCTGAATTTCATCTCAAAGAGGTGATGGTGGGAAAAGTTTAATAACTCTCTCTCTGAAGATTGGATTGGAGTTCCGTCAAAAGTGATCACCATTACACGGCCTGTAGTTTCTTCGCTATCAATTTCAGAGACAAAGGACAAAACAGTGACACGTGGCAAGTCGTACAAGTTCGCTCTACTGAACCAGTCCAGAATTAGGTCATTGTGGGAGATTGGACACAACTTTGTCTTGGAGAATCAAAATCAGGTCAGACCTGTGGCATTTGAAAGAAACTTCAGAGGGCTACTACAGGGCTGAATTTCAGATATCAAATATTTTCAATTACAGAGATAATTCAATTTCAATATCGATCTCCTAAAAGATAGTAAAAGGTGTGTATTTTATTTTTTTTTTCCGAATTGCATAAGTCTTGTTTGAAGAATCAAGTTGAATTGATTCCAAGGGCATCTTTTAGAATAGATATCAATATTGTATTCTAAAATGGCCCCTAAAAAGAATTCAACACCCATTAAGCCTTCAGAAGGCTCTACTATGACTCATGAAGATGAAGAATGGCAACATGACATATCAAAATTACAAGAGCAAATTTCGCTCTCGCAAAGAACAACAAAAAATGAAATGGAAGTTTTGAAGAAAGGCGTGGAAACTAAGATGGATATTTGAAGAAAGGCGTGGAAGCTAAGATGATTGGTTTGGAAGCTAATATGGATGGCATGGAAGTGGGCATGGAAGCTAAGATGGACGACATAAAAGACAACATGGAAAACATGAAGAGTGATCTAAAAGCATACATGGAAGGCTTGATGACAAGCTTAAAACCAGAAATGATTCCTAATGGCGGAAATATAGGAGAAGAACCTCATGATGAGAACAAAATAAATGTTAATCATGATTTCATAAGCTCGAATTTTGGTGGGAAGAACCACCATATTCCAAAAATGGATATGAGGAAGTTTGATGGAAAGGATCCTGTAACATGGATACTACAGATGGAGCAATATTTTGATCTCCATAACGTGCAAAGCACACAAAAGGTACGCATTGCAACTTTACATTTAGAACAAAATACATTTGTATGGTATCAATGGCTTTGCTCCCGTAAAAAAATTGTCACTTGGTCGATTTTTACGGAGGAAATGATAGCACATTATGAGGATACAAAGAGCAACACCTTCTTTACCCAATTGATAAATCTCAAACAAAAGGGTTTAGTGGGGCGGCACATTGAGGACTTCCAAAAATTGAATATAAGGGTAACTGATCTTACAGAGGAACACAGGATTGATCTCTTCCTAGGCACTTTAAAGGATAACATCCAACATGAAGTTCCCGTTTTGGAACCTGATTCATTGGAGAAGGCATTCGGGTTGGCAAGAAAATTTGAATGTAAAATTATGGCGACAAGGAAGCCTACCACTCAATTCTATAAAGAAGGAAGTGTTGCTACGCCTAGATTTCCACAAACTACAAGGTTGACACCACAAAAATTGGAAGAAAAAAGAGCAAAAGGGCTTTGCTATAGTTGTGATAGCAAATACACTAAAGGTCATAAGTGTGATGAGAAGAAATTATTTTACATAGATTGTGAAGAAGAAGAAGAAAATGAACAAGAAGAGGATCTACACCAGGAACCACCCCTAGAAGAAGAAGAAATGAATCAGACCATATCATGTAATGCGCTGGCAGGAATTACCACTCCTCAAACTCTCAAGATAGAAGGACATATAAAGAAGAAAAGGGTAATAGTGTTGATTGATTGAGGTAGCACCCATAATTTTATTCATTATAAGGTAGCCAAGGAATTAAATTGTTTCCTATACCCAGCACCAGAATGTCAAGTGATGGTTGCAAATGGAGGAACTATAAATTGCTCTGAAAAATGCCATAATATCAAGATAACCATGGGGGAATATGTATTGATTAGTCCAATGCTTGCCATTCCTATGGGAGGTGCTGATGTTGTACTAGGAGTACAATGGTTACAATCTTTGGGGACGGTAGCTTTTAATTTTCAAGAACTTTTCTTGAAATTTTTTTCAGAAGGAAAGGAAGTCGAATTACGGGGTATTGAAGGGAAGCCGGGAAGGATAATAGGCTCTAATGTCATGACAAAGCTTCTAAAGAAAGAACAACGAGGCGTAATTGCACAATTATGCTCACTAGAAGTTCCGACATCAAAATCATCTATTTCTGCAGATCTCCAACAAGTCTTGGACAATCATTCCAAGGTGTTTGAAACTCCCGAAGGACTCCCACCTATTCGTGATCATGATCATGCTATTCATTTGATTCCAGGAAGTGTTCCTCCAAACATCAGGCCTTATAGATATCCTTACGTCCAAAAGAGCGAAATTGAACGTATGATTGCAAAAATGTTAGAGGCGGGTATAATTCAACCTAGTCAAATTTCTTTCTCTGCTCCTGTAGTATTGGTACACAAGAAGGATGGATCATGGTGAATGTGTCCAGATTATAGGGAGCTCAATAAACTCACCATTAAAGACAAATTTCCCATTCCTGTGATTGATGAATTATTGGATGAATTACATGGAGAAATTTATTTTACCAAGTTGGATCTTCGTTCAGGATATCATCAAATTAGAATGAAGACTGAAGATATTCTGAAAACGGCATTTCGAACTCATGAGGGTCATTATGAATTTTTGGTCATGCCTTTTGGCCTTACCAATGCACCTTCTACATTTCAAGGGTTGATGAATTCCATTTTCAAACCCTTCCTTAGAAAAATTGTGCTAGTATTTTTTGATGATATACCAATCTACAACAGGTCTTGGAAGGATCATGTTGAACATGTTGACGGGGTGCTCAAACTATTGCAGGAGAAACAATTATATGCAAAAACATCCAAATGTTTCTTTGGAGTACAAGAGGTGGAGTATCTGGGTCATATTGTATCTCACGAGGGTGTTAAAGTAGACCCTAACAAAATTAAAGCCATTAAGGAATGGAAAGTCCCCACAACCATAAAGCAGTTGCGAGGATTTCTCGGGTTAACGGGGTATTATCGCAATTTTGTTAAGAATTATGTGAGAATAGCAGCACCTCTAACAACATTATTGAAGAAAGATGCATTTTCATGGACTCCTGAAGCAACTAAGGCCTTTGAACATCTTAAAGAGGCAATGTACCTAGCACCGGTCTTAGCTACACCAGACTTTACAAAAACCTTTATTGTGGAATGTGATGCCTCAGGAAATGGAATTGGTGCAGTTTTAATGCAGGAAGGAAGACCCATTGCTTTTGAAAGTCGTCCAATCAAAGGAAAGTATTTACAGAAACCTATTTATGAGAAGGAAATGTTAGCAATACTGCATGCACTAAAGAAATGGCGAACTTACCTAATGGGAAGACACTCCAAGGTAAAAACTGATCATGATAGTCTTAAACACTTTTTGGAACAAAGACTATCGTCAGAAGAACAGCAAAAATGGGTCACAAAGATGTTGGGTTATGACTTTGAAATAATCTACAAAAAAGGAAAGTTGAATGTTGTTGCAGATGCACTCTCAAGAAAGAATGAAGAGGTGGAAGCATTGCTTTGTGCCATTTCTATTATCCAACCAGATTGGATAAGCGAAGCAAGAGATGAATGGAAGAAGGACAAAGATGTATGGACACTCATTCAAAAGTTGCAGCAAGATCCTAGTACATCTGATACATTTAGTTGGAAAAATGATTCCTTAAGGTACAAAGATCGCTTATATCTTTGTAAGAATTCCCAACTAAAACAAAAGATTCTTCTGGAATTGCACACTTCTCCTTTAGGAGGACACTCAGGATTTTTAAAAACTTACCACGGGGTGAAGAAAGAATTTTTTTGGGATGGCCTTAAATCTGATATTCGAAAGTTTGTGGCGGAATGTTTGGTTTGACAACAGAATAAAGTGGAAACAATTAAGACCCCAGGACTTCTACAACCTTTATCCATTCCAAGTCAACGTTGGGAGGAGATTTCAATGGATTTTATCACGGGTTTACCTAAGTCCAAAGGAAAGAGTGTCATCATGGTGGTAGTTGATAGACTTACCAAGTATGCACACTTTTGTGCATTATCTCATCCATTTAAAGCAAGTACATTTGCTACTACATTTATGAATAGAATTCAAAAGCTACGGCAAGATCCTAGTACATCTGATACATTTAGTTGGAAAAATGATTCCTTATGGTACAAAGATCGCTTATATCTTTGTAAGAATTCCCAACTAAAACAAAAGATTCTTCTGGAATTGCACACTTCTCCTTTGGGAGGACACTCAGGATTTTTAAAAACTTACCACAGGGTGAAGAAAGAATTTTTTTGGGATGGCCTTAAATCTGATATTCGAAAGTTTGTGGCGGAATGTTTGGTTTTCCAGCAGAATAAAGTGCAAACAATTAAGACCCCAGGACTTCTACAACCTTTATCCATTCCAAGTCAACGTTGGGAGGAGCTTTCAATGGATTTTATCACAGGTTTACCTAAGTCCGAAGGAAAGAGTGTCATCATGGTGGTAGTTGATAGACTTACCAAGTATGCACACTTTTGTGCATTATCTCATCCATTTAAAGCAAGTACAGTTGCTACTATATTTATGGATAGAATTCAAAAGCTACATGGAAGCCCAAGGGTTATTGTGAGTGACAGAGATCCCATTTTTACTGGAAATTTTTGGACGGAGTTATTTTCTTGTTTGGGTGCTCAATTAGCTCATAGCTCATCTTATCATCCTCAATCTGATGGTCAAACTGAGATAGTAAATAAATGTTTGGAAGGATATCTTCGTTGTTTTGTATCTGATAAACAAACACAATGGGTCAAGTGGTTACCTCTCACTGAATGGTGGTATAACACTTCCTTCCACACTGCAGCAAAAATGACCCCATTTATGGCACTTTGTGGATATCATCCACCATCCATCACATCATCTTTAAGGGAAAATTCGAAGGTTCAAGCAGTGGAAGATCACATCGAGCATCAGCAAGAAGTTCTCCAACTCTTAAAGGATAACCTGAATTTGGCACAAATCGAATGAAACAACAGGCAGATCAACATCGTAGCGAGAGAAGTTTTGATGTAGGAGATTGGGTATTTTTACGGCTACAACCATACAAACAAATGTCCCTCAAGCAAGCTAAGAAGGATAATAAATTATCGCCAAAGTACTATGGTCCTTACAAGGTGTTGCAAAAGATTGGTACTATGGCATACAAATTGGAACTTCCTGCTTCTTCACGAGTGCATCCAATTTTCCATGTTTCATGCTTAAAGAAGGTTATAGGTGAAAATCTTCCAGTTCAAACAATATTGCCAGAACTTGATGAGGAAGGAAAATCATATTGGAACCTGAAGCGGTCATGGAAACCAGAACTCGACAGCTACGGAATCGATCAATTTCAGAGTATCTCATCAAGTGGAAGAACTTACCCACTGAAGATTCTACATGGGAGGATGAGAATTTTATACAGAAGCACCCAGAGCTACTCAAGTGTTGAGGACAACAATTTTTTTGAAGGAGAGGGGCATGTTAGGTCCCTATATCACTAGTATAGCCCCTTATTATTATTAGTGTAAACCCCTTATTGTTATTATTGTACCCTTGTAACCCCCATTTTGTTATTATTGTGCCCTTAAATTATTATTGTCAGGTCGGCTAGGATTACATTATGGCCCCATGGACTCCTATATATAGAAAGGAGGTTTTGTGAATTGTATCATCCAAGAATTGTTCATTTATGTAATGTATTGGAGGTTGCCCCCTCGAAGTGGCTTATTTCTAAGGCGTTTATATCACTTTTCTTCTCTTTTTGGAGCTGGTTACACAACACGTGCAGGAATTTCAGGACACAAAAGAGAGTGGACGGAATGCACAACATGGCATGATTCCAACTACAACCAAGGAGAAGATTATAATTGAGCTTGGCATCAACTACTTCTAACTTGACATTGATTGTCTTCCCTTTCAAGGTAATCGGTAAACTAGTGAGAACTCCCAAAGGTTTTGATTCTCTTCCATCAAATGCTTCCAAGGCATTTGGTGATGAATTCAAGGCCAGAGAACCGATAGCTTTCAAATAAGAAGATGACATGATGCACGTAGACGCACCTTCGTCCACAACTGCTCGATGAATATCGAGACCATTAATGAAAACTTGAATAATGAGTGAAATCTAGTGCGGGAGTCATGGAACGAAATCCTCTAAATCAAAAGAAAGAAGGCTAGTATCAGCAGGATCAACCCCACCAATCGCAGATAGCAAAGCTTTCCATTGAGATGGACAACTCTGAAGTACTTCTAGAGCAGACACGGCAGATGGTGCCTGAGCCAAATCCTCAACAATACTGTGTTGAGCGGCATAGGCATTTGGATTATAATAAGACTTGCGGAGTACACCTTTGGAAGGTGGTCGTACAACGGGCTCAGTACTGGGCGTTTCAATTTGAAGAGGGCCAGAAGCAAGCGAAGGAGGAGGACCATTGGCAATCTCTTTCCCTGCTGCCTGACACGATTTGGTATATTCTTTCGATCGAGTAGCAATTGAAACAGATGCAGAACCATTCATAATGAACACCTGAGAGCCAAATGGGGCCGAGGACTAAGGTTGCTCTACCATCTGGGTCTGCTGAGATGGAAAAGGTTCTTTAAGAACATCTGTAGTTCCTTGAGTGCCTTTGAGCAATCTACTAACTTCGGCTCGTTGAGGACAGTCCTTGGTGTAGTGCTCTTCATCACAGGTCAATCAAGGGTACTTCGGCTTTCGCTGTGAACCATCATCAGCACGAGATTTGAACGAATCTGGTTTCAGGGTATCGGCTTTGGCCTTAAATTTACCCTTATTTTTCCCTTGGGAAGTTTTTTCTACTGGATTTTCCTGAACTGCATTGAATTTTGAGGTTTTACTAAGATTTGAAGTGGGGTGAGAAGCAGCATCATTGGAAGGATTAGAATTTTGCTTCCCAGGATTTGAAGGAGAATACTTTCGAGAATTCTAAGACACAGAACCAATAATACCGTCGACGGATGGGGTTGCTGGTGCTTTAGAAGTTCCAGGTCATGGGGAATCAAGAAAAATATCATACAATGTGCCAGACTGAGAGTACACAAGATTGAGGTACTGGGCACGAGAAATGGCCTGTTCCTCGGTTACACATGCCCCCATAACAATGTCTTTCGCAATATGATTGACAAAGGAGGTAGTGTACCAATCAATTAGAAGCTGATCATGGATATCAAACTTGATCAAACGATGACGATGTCTCCATTCATGAATATGATCCGAGATATGAGTAGCTCGGTCCTGTTTCAAGGATGTGAGGAGGTGTGTCTCGATCTCATAACGAACCAGTAACTGAAAATGTGTAAGGAATGCCATGGTGAGAGAGTTGAAGTCTTGAAAGATGCCACGAGATAGCTCAATGTACCACTTTGCAGCAGCACCAGTAAGAGTCCATTGGAAAAGATGGAGTTGAATGGAATCTCCAGCCCAAGAGTTAGAGGAACACCACAAGTGGTAAGTCATAACATGCATTTGGGGGTCTTCTCCAGAATTGCCATCAAACTTAGGACAATCGCCAGGAAGCTTAGTCGGAACTGGAGGCCAATACGGGTTATGAAGAATTGGATCGTTCGTTAAATTTGACACATCAGGTAGTTCCAACATAGCAAGAAATGGTAATTGAGGATTAAAAGGCTTTGGAGGTTTCTAATAAAGAATCGTGTTAACATTCCACCCAGCCTGTTTGAAATTTTTCCCCCATATGTTTTTTCCCGGAGGATTCTGACCATAGGGGTTATAAGCTTGATAATTCTACTGATATTGGGGTTGAGGACCAGGATACTGATTCTGAGCATACCATTGAGGTCCTTGCTGAGCAACATAAGGATTGTGTTGCGAAATGTAAGCATGGACTTGAGGTTGATTATACACCAACTGAGATGGATTTTGAGGGTAAAAAGTGAAACTTGAGACACACTATATATCGGTTGATATTGAACTTGTGGGTAATAAGCACCTTGGGGTTGAGAAGGTGGACCCTGCTGAGCAGGTTGAACAGGCTGCTAAATAGGTGGACCCTGTTGAGTCGAATAAATAGGTTGAACTGGCTGTGGAGCAGGTTCAACAGATTGAACTGGTTGTTGAACAGGTTGAATCAGCTGCTGAGCTGGTTGAGCAGGCTGCCCTTGCAGAACAGGTTGGCCTGGATAATGAGGACCATTGGGTTGCCCTTGTGGAATAGGTTGGCCCGATGGAGGAGGTGGACTAGGTTGTACCTGATGACCAGGTTGACCTGAAGCATGACCTTAGGGTTGTCCTTGTTACACAAAAGTTTGGCCATACTGTACGTACAATTGCTGCTGGTGTACAATAGGTTGTCCCTGTGGCCTGTCGGCAACATACGAAATTCCTGGTTGAAAATGAATTGAAGGACTGAAGGGTTGTCCTTGTTGGACCAAAGGTTAACCTTGCAGACGGTAAGGTTGTCCCTTAGGACCAAAGGATTATCCATGCTGAGCCAAAGGTTGTCCTTGAAAGGGTTGCCCTTGTAAGCCTGAGGGTTGTCCTTATAGCAAAGGTCCTGGATGAGTGATGGTCTAATAAGGATCGACAGGAAACGAATAGACGAGGTTGCTGACAACATCATAGTGATGGGGAGGATTGACAAGCACTTGGGGTGGCTGAAAACCCTGAGATTTCTATTATTGAATAGCCACCAAATACTCTTCAAAAGTGAGGCCGCCAGGAATCATAGGGGAAGTTGAGGTCATACTAGAAGCAGATGGGGCTGCAGGATATTGAGCATCTAGAGAAGGATCATAACGTCGATGAATGTACAACATGTGCTCATCAAAAGCATAGGTATAAACCATAGGCGTAGTTGTAGCGGCACCAGCAGGTGCAGTCTCTGGAGTGCAAGCTTGTGATTTGCTCGGACCCTGATTGATAGGCCACGTAGGATTAAGTACGATAGACCTACGAGTGTGAAAAGACTCTGACAACTGTGTTGTAACAATCAATGTAGATGAAGCTACACAGATGGTAGGTCGGACTGGGACAGATGTAACAATAACCGACGAACTCAGTGTCAAAGGTGACAGTCCCAACGAAGGGAGGACCGAACTCCTAGGGGGATTTGATGTACTGGATTGTGCTATGTATGCAACACCAGACATAATCTGACTCAAAGTCTAATAACTGGGTGGAAGTGATACCGATTGAGGAGAAGATTGAACATAAACATGTGGGAGATCTTCAGGGAAAAGTTGATATTCTCCTGTAGAAATAGGCATTCCTTCACTATCAACGGGACTCCAAGAATCCATATCTGATGAATTCATAAGATCATCAAAAAGACGATGAGGACTAGGGAGTATAGCCACAGCTACAAATGGTGATCCCGAAGTAACAGGAGGGAATTCTTCCTCATCCCCAAAACCAGACCACGCACCTGGAGGAGGCCAATTGAACTCAACTGGATCTTCAGGAGGAGATCGAGTAGTGAGAGGTAAAACAGTCGAGAGAATAGATTGCGAAAACTCAGCAGACCTAGTGGATTGAGGGGTTTCGTAAGAAACGTCAGGAAAGGAACTACCACTAGGAGGCAGTGAAGAAGACGACGAAACTGGTGGTTCCGCCACTGTGACCATATTTCAAAACAGAAAAGGAAAAAGAGATAGCCAAAAGAAGGCTTCAAGACCAAGGCCTAAGGAAAAAACAAAAACAATCCAAGTAACAAACTTTTAATGGGCATGTAATTGTGGGTAATTAATTTTATGACATTGAAACCAGACTTTGTTGTTTCATGTTTTAAGAGTCGAGAAACAAACAAAAGATGACTCTAGTCACTTTCAATTTTAAACGAGTGTGAAAGGACAAGTGCTCGTTGATCTCTTCTCTTTTTAAAGAGTCATGAAAAGATCAAAATGACTACTTTGGTAATCTAAGAAAGAGGGTGTACCAAGTTTCCATGAACTGCCATATACACCTTGGTGATCAAATGAAAGAGAAATGACCAAGGACTTTCCGTACATGCAGGTAGTCTCCTCGAATGTTGTGTTCGATGTATCACAGTTACAGGGTGGTAGACTCGGCTTCCTATGGATAAATGATTTGAACCTAGAAGGGTCTCCCTTTATATACTCAACGGTACAAGGAGCACAAGTTCATACTAGCGCTATCTAAAGCCAAAAGGAGAACGAAAACTACTAGGTTTTAAGATGCCAGAACACGTCTCTAGCCTAGACCACAAAAGCGTTTGCGTTAGGTTCCAATTTTTCCTTAGGTTAATTCAATTGATTTTATAGTTGATCTTGAATTATGTTTCAATTTCAAGGCCCTACCGAATGTCGATCTCAAATTCCTAAATGAAAACTATATGCAAATGAACACCATTTTCCATTCAATGAACGCTAATTATGAGAAGCATAGAGATATTTCAAACAATAGCAATCAATGAAATCAAACGAAGAAATACGCTAATGCATTTGATTCAACCAAGCGAAAAAATAAAAAATTCTTTCCTAGTTTATCAATCACTAGTTATCCAAAAGAAATTTTCTTTTTCATGCAAATGAAACAATGCAATTTTTTGATTTTTTCAATGAAATGAAGCACACGATGCACTAATTACATGAGAAAACAAAACAAGCACTAGTTCGAGGATTGCGAATGTAAAGAGATAATCCGAATAATTCAAATAAAGCAATACAAACACAAAAATGCACTCAAACCAATGGCACACTCTTTCAATCTAAGAAAAATCTTTGAAACAATCCAAACAAGAAATGTGATCTATGCTTGCAGCTGCAAGAAGAATAATCAAATGAAATCCGAAATGATCATTCAACCAAAACAAATGCTCAAAGGATAAAAAAGAACTAAATGCAATTGATCAATAGATGTGAATGACAAGAATCAAAAGACTCAACTTCCAATCAGAAGGCTCAGTGAGCTAAGACACTCAGAAACCCTAAGGCCATAAATTGAACTGATAAGTAAATAGACGTACTACTGAGAAAAATAAGTCTACAACAATCAAAACAATCTCAACAGAACAATTGTAGATCAAAAATCCACCCAGAGGCAAGCACAACTGACCAAAAAACACAAAAGAGCAGTCAAACCAAACCATACAGGATTCGACACGACTATAAGGCAGTAATCCGTGCCAAACAGGGGTTGGCGCTAGTGCAACACAAGCAACATGTGCCAATCGACGCGAATGTTCAATCAAAAAGCGTGCCAAGCTAGATATCTATGGGATAATGGGAAATATAATGAGCAGAGGTCAATCTTGACACTCTGGAGCTGAACAAGAAGACCCTATTCAAGAAAAAAGACCAAAAAATATAGATAAACAAGCAAACGAACGAAGTCAACTTGAAAAGGGAAAAAAACAAACTCACACTGATCCCCAGTCGAGTCACCAATTTGTTATGGAAGTAAATCCTCTCCGAGGATAGTGACGATCCTTCTAGCCCTAGAGTGGGTCTAGTAACAAAAGGAAAAACTAGAGTGTAGGTTCCTAATTACTGAATGAAATAGACAAGGTCGATCGACCTACCTAGAGTCCAACGTTGTCGTCGTAGTTGTTGCAGTGGTGGCCTCTCGATTCCTCTCTCGGCAAGTCACGATCATTTTTCCGCGATGCTTGGATACTTGCACAAGATCAAAAAATAAGAGCAACATATGAAACAACAATCTCATTCATAATTACTAACAAGTTAAGGAGGGTTAAGCATATTTCATCAATAAAACACATCAACGCGACATGGGAACCAGACAATAGTTATACATATGTATTAATAGAAGAAAGAGTTACAACCAAGCCTTCACGTCTTAGCCTCCTTCAATGGGTTCAGTTGAATCGTGTCTCGACGACTGTCAGGGAATTCAGATGAGATAAAGGCACAAGCCTAAGCTCTCTCAAAGGGACTCTTTCGTTCTATCTTGAATAGAAACCTCTCTAGAATTTCTGCTATAATATCTTTAGTTCAGCTAGCTTCATCAATGGAGGATGGCTATATTTATAGAGGGAGAGGAGGAGGTTGGCGTCCCGACTATGGTGAAAGGGAGGCCTTATCCCTTGGGAGGTTTCCCCAAAAGGTGGAAACAAGAGGCCAAAGGGGGAAGGCCGTGGTTATTCAGTTGAACCACTCCCTATGACTCATCCACAAAGTTGTTGTGATCAAAACTTTGCCTCTATTTTTAAAAAACTTTCCATAAACAGATTGGCACGGGCAGTTAACTGAGACAAAGTGCTAGCTGGCACAGGGGCTAGTGTTATCTTCTTCATCGGCGCCAGGGCATAACGGGCTACTAGTGCCAAGGCAAAAACATGTGTTTTTGGTGGTCTGTTCAGGAAATGGTCAACAACAGGAATGTTGTCCTCATAGAAAGGGATGAAATGATGGTATTTGCAAGGCATGACACTTTATTTTGATCATAGAGATGAGCCTCCAATGTGCAGGATGGGGATTGCAGGGACAGTGACAAAATGTTGTGTAACACACGTTATAGTCAAGTGATATCACATCTTGGTGTGGAGAAGACAATAGAAATAACTAAAAAAATATTTCTACTATCCAAATATTAGAAAGGATGTCTAATAATATATCATATCATGCACTTTCTATGCCATTTCTAAGCCAACCATGAATAATAAGAGGTTGTACACTTTTGTACCTACCCTAGAGAAGCCTTAGGAATCAATCTCCATTGATTACAGGTCATTTCTTCTATCCACCAAACATGGTAATGATTGTTTGTTTGTGGTTTTTTACTCATTCTATAAGATGGAAATTATAACACCCTACAAGAAGAGTATCATAGCTAAATCCATTGCTAAAATATTCTTTGATCATATTAGGATTGATTTTGGTCTACCTTGAACCATTATTTTACTAATAGGGATAGAAATTTCCTCATAAAATTTTTGTCCAGCCTATGGTATCATACGGATACCAATTTAACCAAATTAACTACATCTCATCCCCAATATGATGGATAAAAAAAAGTGGCCAATAGGATAATTGTGCATATATTTCATATGTACAACTCCAAGAACCCATGTACATGGTATGAAGGCCTTCCACATGTTTAACATAGCTATAATAGATATCTCCATATCTATATTGGCCACATTCCTTTTTAGGTTTGTGTGGGGTTCCAGGAATTGGGTTGAATTTATGTAGTTACGGCAATTGCATCTGCACTGTAGAGTCCTCCCATCCAAAATATACAACAATATGTCCATGATATCTTGCAGAAATCTAATGCCAAGTATAAGTAGTGACATGACCAACATAATTTTCAGGTTGGTGATAAGGTGTTGTTAAATTTACATAAAGAGCACCTCATGGGCCCCAATACAAAGCCCAAACCAATTTGATATGGGCCATACAAAATCACAAAGGTAGTGGTTACAATGCTTTTGAATTTAGCATTCCCATTTTCCTTGGCTTGCACCCAGTGTTTAATGTAGATTTGCTTCAACCATATTTTGTACCTTTTTTGGACACCTCAGAGGTAGTCGATTATTTTTCCCTGACATAAATCAATCTTGAATGCTTTGAATAGTATACAATGGATAATATCATGGACATCAATACAACGGATACCCGCCTGAAACACATATGACTCTAACAAGTTGTGAAAGCAGAGCAACTTCTTCACCAAGGCAAGAGTCTCACCATGACCGAAATTCAGAAGAAGTTTCCACATTTGATGGGGGAACTCAACGCAATGGAGAACATTGATTTATAAATGGGGGAGGATTGATCTAGGTGGATATCAGTGGCCATCCACCTACTCCACTGGCTCAAAACACAATTATCCATCCTAGAATTATTTATACAATTTTTCATGTCTTGAAATTTGGGGGTCATTTTGAGGCCCTAAACAATGTTTTATAGACATGGAGAGGGACCAGGAAATAATTGTAGGATTTGGCATGGGCCCTAGTCAGAATGTGTAATTCTTGAGTAGACCTTTCCAATGGGATACAATCTACCTAGAACAATTGAAATAAAGGAAAGCATCGGGTTGCCTCCAGGCTTTATCATTTTATTATTTACGAAAATATCATGGAAAAAGATCTTTTTAGAATCCTTCATTATTCCCTGTAGAGGTTCTGATCATTGGCCTATCTGTCTAAGAATTTACATAAAAAATATGCCTGTGAATCAACCTTTTTGTTTTGAAAGGTTTTGGCTCTCGAACCCATCCTTCTTGGACATGGCCAAAACATGGTGGACATAAGTTGCTTCAGATCCTAGCTCTCCCATAAAGCCTTTTTAGCAAAAACTCAAATATCTCAAAAGCTACTTCAAAATATGGAATAAGAATGAATTTGGAAACATATTTCAAGATCAAGGATATTTTGTAGAATTCATGCAAGAAATACAAAAAAAAGCATCATGGATGGAAGATCATGAGACCTTGCATTAAAGGAAGAAACCCTCATCACTTTTCTCGAATATTGGAGAAAACAATAGTAGATTCTCTAGCATTAGACATATCGCATCAAATGACTCGAAGAGGGCGAGAAAAAATCTAAGTTGTTCCATCACTCGATACTTAATCAAGAAGTAGAAATATAATCTTATCCCTAAAAAATTTGGTATATGTTAAGCTCTTAAATCACATCGATATTTAAGTTGAGCTTGTTTCCTATTACCAACATCTCTTACTAGATTCTTCTCCCTCCAGATCTAAATTCATCAACAAAATCATTTGTCAAGTCCCTACCTTAGTCAGTTAGAAGCAAAATGAAGCTATATTTCGTCCTACTACCATAGATGAAGTAGAATCAACCATATTTGGAATGCCCAAAAACAAATCATTAGGGCTTGATGTCTTTACCTCTAATTTCTATCAAGCATGTTGGTCATTCATAAAATAGGATGTATTGAGGGTTGTGTAGGAATATTGTTTAACAAAATTTTTCCTACCAACCCCCAATGCTACTCTTCTTACCCTTGTGCTAAAAAAATCAAATTCAGATTACCCTATTGGTTTTCATCCTATTTCCCTTTGCAACAGTATCTACAAAATTATCGCCAAAGTCATTGCCAATCATTTGAAACCCATTATTCCATCACTCATCTCTCTAAAGTAGATAGGCTATGTGGAAGGAAGATGAATTTTGGATGAGATAATAGTTTTCTAAGAGTTTTTTTCATACCCTTCATCATTAAAATAAATCAAGTATGCTCAACAAGCTCAATTTATCTAAGGATTTTGATATATTAATTTTCTCTTAAATCTCATAAATTCTTAGTGTGTTTGGTTTCTTAAAAGCCTAAATCACTTGGATTTTTTCCCTTATCTCCTCTTATTTATTATCTATCTCAGTTAATGGCTATCCCTCCAAATTCCTTCAACCCTTCTATAGGAATCTATCATGGAAATATTATTCCCTCTTTATCTAAATCCTCACAGCCGAAAGGTTGGGATAGGCCCTAAATCAAAATGTTACAACTGGTGTCATCGAGAGTCTATTCTTCTCCAAATCCAATGATAAATCCTAGCACCAATAATTTGTGGAAGATACAATTCTCATGAGTGTTCCAACTATTCAAGAAGCATTAGCCTTTTGAAGGGTCTTGAAAGATTTCATGGTTTCCTTAGGCATGGACATAAATTCAAAAAAGTATGAGATATTCTTCTTCAATACTCCCCATGTTATTCAATTTCATCTCACCAATCTCTTAGGCTTCAAGAAAATCACATTAGCCACTACCTATATAGGCACCCCTTTATATCCCAATTCCTTGCGTACCAAAATTTGGTCTAACCTCATTTAAAAGTTTACCAACCAATTGGATAGATAGACTTTCTTCTCACTTAACATAGTTGGAAGAAGTATCCTCCTTAAATATATCTTGCATGCCTTATCCATGTATCTTCTCTCCATGCTTGCAACACCCAAAAATATCCTCCATTAAATCAAATTCCTTTAGTGAAATTTGTTATGGGCTGGAGTGCAAAAAGAGAAAATTTTGGCACTATTTTCTTAGGAGAAATTTTGTTTCCCCAATAACTCAACAGGGTCGGGCCTATGAGATATAGAACTATGAACACTTTCCTAGGAGCCAAACTTTGGTGGTGATGGTTTCATGAATTTCAAGACTTATGGAAGAAAATATGGTCCAAAAAATACAACAACCACATTCCTATTGAACAACACATCCACAGAATTTTGTTTCCAATGGGCTCATCTATCTCAAATATGACCTATAAAGGAAAAAAAATAATACAAGAACACTACTTTTAGGAAGTCAAGAATGGAAAATATGTTCTCTTTTGGGGTGATTCTTAACATCAAATTACCAAACGTTTTTCCCAAGAACATCTTCAAGATACACACTATGTATTAAATCTCAAGGGAAAATTCTTATGTATGACTACTAGAATTTTTTTTTCCAAGAGATCGATTGTCATTGATGGAAATATGCCTCTTCCTGGGACATCCACTTATCATCACAAGCTATTGAATAGTTCATGGAAACTTTTATACATCGTAAAATCCACTTTTTTGAATATATGGACAAGGTTTCTTGGGTATATGGCCCACAAATTTCTTTCATCGCCAAAGAATATTAATTCCTTGTAACCAATCACACTCACATTTTGAATCAGTAGGTATGGTATAAAATCTGGCATCAAGAGCTTTGGACGAAGATAACTTATTTTGTCTAGCTTATTCTCCATATAAATGCATTAACTTGGGGTAAGCTTCTGTCCAACAGTTATGTTAGTCCCTCACTTTTTTTATTATATCAAGCTAATGAAGAAAACCTTGAACATATTTTCCACTCTCATCCTCTAGTCAAAGATATTTGGAACTAGTTCTTCCATCTCTTTAGCAAACCTTTCAAACTAAAGAATTTCCTCGTGGACTTGATTAGTAATTGGCCTCCTTCCTGATTTTGCAATCCCATTCTCAATAGATATTTGATCATTGCACTTGGATTTGTCTTTTAGATTATTTGGAAAGAAAAAAATCAACATATATTTTGCAACTCTCAATACTCCAACCTCTCTCTTTAGAATACCTTTCTTCATAATCTCAAAGGAACAATCATTATCTCCAATTGGTCGGCCTCAGACTATAAATTCCAAGACTCTGAGTTTCCTATTCTCACTTCTATTAATCTAACCTCTTCCATTTCCCAACTCCCATCTCCCCATCCCTCATCGACTCCATACTCCCCTTCACATTGGTCTTCCCCTCCTCTTAATTTTATTAAAATAAACTTTGATGGTTCCTCCAAGGTCAACATTGTTCTTGTAGGCTATGGGGGAGTCTCTTGGTAAAAGATAGGAGACATTATTCATCTTTATTTTGGTTACACTAGCCACAATAGTAATACTGCAATGAAATTCAAAGCTATTGAAATGGGGCTGAGAATTTCCTCCATCCTCAATTTATCTCACCTAATCCGTGAAGTTTACTCTCATCTCATTATTTCCCTAATTATTAAGATCCTCTATGGATAGTGGAACTCAACGCTCTTTAAATGGGGTTGATAATTTCCTTGACCCTCAATTTCTCTCACATGGTCCTCTAAGGTGACTCCCATATTGTTATTTCCTTGATTACTAAGCTCATCTAGGGATCCTCCTATCTCAAAATCACTAAAATCTAGAGACTGAAAAGCTCCCTAAATCTCATCGAAAAAATCCTTCTTTGAACCTTTTTTTCCATTCCGTAAAATATCCATGGATTGATTAAGGTTGTGCTACACTCTATATGGTCAATCATTTTTCTTGGTATTCATTCCCCCTTCCTCATTAAAATAGGAATGACAGGAAATATTAGCTCAAGATATTAGTACCTCGATGCCGGTGGAAAACAATGAAAAAACAGAGTTTGGCTATAATTATCTTTTTATTTTACATCCTTGCGTAGTTTAATTTTCTTGTTAGCAAAAACTATGTAGCTCAAAAAGTTTGTTATTTTTTTCTTTTGTTGTTGGTCTTCTTCCACTTAGTGGGGCATGTTGTCACCGCAACAACAACCCTCCAAATTTTTTTCCTAAGTCAATTTTGGAGCCTGCATCAACTGTCATTTCAAGCCCCCTTGTGTCATTGTGTTGTTTTGTTTCTTATTTGTGTGTTTTCTCCTAGTGTCGCATCCTCTTAGGTCAATAATTCCTAAGCATAATCACTTAACCATTAGAAAATATTGAGCTATTTAATCCATGGTTAGGTGAACTCATCACCTATATTGACTTAGAATTTTTTCATCTTGCCTTGCACAAACTCAAAAAACACTCAAAAGCACAGAAAAAGAAAACTAAAGCAAGAAAATCACTCACAAAGGAAAAAGTGTAGTCCAAGTTGGTGAAGACATGCGCTTGACTTGACCGCACTCCTTCAAGAAGAAGAAGTGTGCCCTACTTGAGTGCAATCCTTCATGCTGAAGACATGTAATATTCATGGGTGCATGCATGAACATCTTGTTGCATGTGGGAGAACTCCTAGAAAATAGGATCCCACTTAACTTCCCTTAACCAATCCTTCCATTCGTCAACAAGTGACTCTCATGCATGAATCAAATATGCATGTAAACCCTTTTACATCAACCCAGTTAATCATTAATGTGCATTATCATTCACATATCAGTTGAGTGGACAACTGTGGTTCAAGAAACTCTTCATCAACCAATGCTATAAGTAAGTTTTGCATGTTGAATAATTTCATTGCCTTCCATGATTTCACTCTCGTTCTTACTTTTCTTGTTTTTGTTTCTTCATTTTTCAATTTGTTTGTTAGCGTTTATATTCAATCATCATGTTGCAAGTCATAATCTATTGTCGCATGTAGAAACTTTTCATATTCTTCAACCTTCCATATTCCACCAAGAGTGCAACAACATATATATACCTTGCAAATATTTCTTCTCCTAAATCTTATCATAAAATCTTGTTATTAAACTTATTTCTAAGCTTCCAATAGGAAGAGAACATTTATCGAACCCAAAGCTCAATAATCCTTGAAAATTGTGCCTAGAATGACCAAGTTTTCCTCTTGAGAGCACTTCTTCACAATGAAGAACTACACCCTCCATTGAGAACATGAGCACACTAGAAATAATTGAAGAATGTTCCTTTGTCCCTTCAAAGTGTGCCAGTGTTCCCTCCTTTCCTTTGAGCACATGAGTGCATTGTGAAGGCATGAAGGCTTGTCAACATTTTCCTTCGTACCTTCGAAGTGCGTCAGTGCACCCTCTCTCTCTCCTTGAGTGCATGAGTGCATTGTGAAGTCCTAAAGGCCCAACAACTCACCCCTTCAACCCTTCAGAGTGCGCTAGTGCGTCGTTGATGGTTTTATTCACTTGCTTGAGTGCATGAGTGCAATGAAAAGCCTTGAATGACACTTGCTCTCTTAGTTTGCATTCCTATTTTCTCATGCATGCAAGTTATTTTGTACTTTCGTTCATATGTTTTCATGACTAGTTACATGTGATGGATATTTGTATATGATTTACATATATTCTTGCATAAGTAGGCCGCTTTAAGATAATCTTGTAATTATGAGTGTGTTTCCATAAACAGGCATTTGTGCTACAAGTATTGCCACCCTATCTTCATCTGTTGGACCCATGCCTCCCCATACAGTGTCCTCCAAATAAGTCTCAGAAGAAAGCACTGAGGAACCTGTCAAAGTTACAAATCCAAACATTCCCATATATGCATACAGCAATCCTTCATTGATAAAACTACTAAGGTCACACGGAGAAATATCAAGTACATGTTGATGCAGGAGAAGTTTTATGAGATCTTAGAAGATGTGCATGCATACATCAATATCAAGAAGTCTAGGATGCATAGGATTGCATGTAGATTCTTGGTCATGCCATGTGCAGAGGTGATTGAATGGATCATTACACCTTGTGTTTCATAGTGAGAGTGGCAGTTAGCCCACCACCTATTACGGTGAAGACATGTAGACATACTACAATATTCTTAGGCCCACAGAATATGAAAATGATAACTTTTACATTACATGGGTTGAACCCGACACAAGTGACCATGTATTCTTTGCTGTCAGTAAGTTTCGTGGGGATCAATGTTGGTCTTATATCCTTCCAAGCTCAAGCTGGGAAGTGACCCCAAAGGTGACAAGAACTACACTGGAGCAACTGGGGGAAGTTCTGAACCCTAAATCTGAATGGAAGGTTTCCGCCACTACTTTTCACAGTAGTGGGCTTGCGGATAATCCCCCACCCGTTGTCCCTAAGGGTCCAGGCTCAAAGGATAACCCTGGAACCGCTCGACCTGGATGGGCTCATTTTTCTGAGTTCACACATCATATCGACATTTATAAACTATATAAGGGCCCCTCAGACCCCCATATCTTGCTACGAGTATCAGGATGCTAAACTAGATAGAACATCTTAGAGCGTTACACAAATGAGGCTGGAAAAGTGATCATGTTACTCCTAGTTGGGTAGTGATTTCTACCGCTTGCCCCCATGATGAGTACCGCTAACGCTCGATCCCATATGGATGAGTACCGGTTGGGATACTTGGATTGAAAACCTGTCATAGAAAATCATCTCATTCGTTATTTTCATCTCATATAATAGCCTCTTTAGGCGGTCTAAGGTTTAGTATAGTCATAGGGGACAATCAAAATAATTTCTCTTATTACTCAATATTCACATTTCAGGAGGAGGGCCCGCCCAATTATGCTTTGCACCTCTCTGCTAATGAGATATCTTATTAATATGAAAATCAAGGGTGGGCGGGCTTTGCACCTTGTCTGATGCATAATTAATGCGATAATTAGATTGAAAAAATGAGCGAAGAATATCGTATACAAAGAAGGAAGAGCAATGAGTATCGGTATTATGGGTTTGTCGATTTTGGTTATTTTTTTCATTTCATTTCAGGAGGGAACTTGCTCAACCACAGGTAGAGGAAGGGACTAAGACTGCGATATGTAAACCCTTTGGTTAACTTGACGCAAAGCTTCATTTACTTTGGTTTTTATAGCTAGTTTATTTCCCTTAAATAGCTTAGTTGTCTTCTTTTTCACAGTCCTCCTCCTTCCTACTTATGTTTATTCACTATTGTTATTAGGGATAGAGTGGATTACCTTTTTGACTTGGCTAGTTAGATAGCCCTTATATTCCTACTTGATTGAAGCCTATCAATTTTTTGTTAAACCTCCTCATAGGAACCCACCTTACAATTCTACCACTTCTATCCTCATTATTAAATGATATCTTATAGTAGGTCTTACACATATTACACTGGCTCCTACACCCATGGATTTCTTATTTGATGTTATGGATTGTCTCTTAGAATAGACCATTGATGCCCTTTCCTCCACTTAGATATCTAGGAAGGATTATGTGACTACTATGTTTAAGGGTAATCCTAATTATATACGATTCATTGGTTTGTCGATTTTGGTTATTTTTTATTTCATTTCAGGTGGCCCAACTCGCTCTACCACCAAGAGAGGAAGGGACTAAGACTGCAGTATGTACACCCATTGGTGAACTTGACGTAAATATTAATTTACTTTGGTTTTTATAGCTAGTTTATTTCCCTTCAATAGCTTAGTTGTCTTCTTTTTCATAGTCCTCCTCCTTCCTAATTATTTACCCATAATCCTTAAATAAAGTGAAGAATATTATACCTTTTGGTTAAGTCAGGTTATGGGGATTGGGGTGGATGGGTAAATAGTTTGGGAAAATAGAGTGATAAATCAATGGCAGCCCATTGGTCGAGCTATGCTTATACACCCTCTCCTTAACAGTTGAGCGTTCTTACGCACCCTCTCTTTAACAGTCGAGCGTGCTTACGCACCCTCTCCTTAACAGTCAAGTGTGCTTACGTACCCTTGCCTGATGCAGACAAGTGGCTTTACACCTTGCCCGATACGGACAAATGGATTCGCACCTTGCTCGATGCAGACAAGTGGGTAAACTTCCTTACCTTCTAGCTCTTTTGGGGGAATAAATAAATGGGAACTTACCTTCTATAAGGTACAAGATACTAATTTTTATCTCAATCTAACTCAGGATTTTAGGGTAGGATAAAAGTATTCATTACTTTTCTGCACCAGGCAAGGTACCGTAAGGTCGCTCTATTGTTAAATAGAGGGATACGTAAGCATGACCCAACCACTAGGAGAGGGTGTGTAAGCATGGCTCGACTAAAAGGATAGGAACATAGTCGCTCGACCATAAGGGAGAGGCGAGAGGTATACTTCCTTGAGGGTAGGTGTCTACAGTGACCTAAACAGTTTCTTCAATGCTTGGGTGAATTCATATGGGTGAGTGATAAACCATTTTTCAGGGCATTTTCATGTGTTTTCTCGCTATTTTCACCCTGATTTTTTGTGTTGATCAAGGTCCTATAAAGACTATAGACTGAAGGGAAACTGAAAGGGCCACATCTGAGTTTGTTTCATAATCTCTTTCTCTTGCCTTTGGTGTAAGACTATGATCTATTCAAATGTATTTAGAAAAGTGATCCGAGCTACCAAGCGAAAGTGCTTGGTCGGAGATGTTCAAGCTCCTTTGAGGAGGCAGGATTATTCAAGCTCAACTCACTTATGGTTAGGCAGGCTCCTGCCATTAGCCCTTCGGACAACCCCTTCCAATAGGGGGTCACACATCAATGTGATTTGCATCATATCAATGTTACGTCACATAATATCAATCTTATGTCATGCCTCTCCCTCTCCCTTATGGTCAAGACTACTGCTCATCCTCTCTTGTTTAGGCCTTACTAACCTTTCCCTTACGGTCAAGCGGCCTTACGGCACCTTGTGTGAGGAGTTTTAGTTTTATCTTTAGTTTTAGTGACACTCTTAATACTACTGGGTACGCAGTTGAGTGTAATATTTGGACTACTTTCAGGCTAATTCATCTAGCAATGGGTGCATATGATTCAGGCTCGCCTGTTGGGTCAACTTCTGCTCATGGGAACTAAACTCTCTGGTGGGTCAACTTTTGCCAAACAATTCAAAGTGAAATCTATTACTGGCCTTGAAAACTAGAGTGTCATCTCTCCTACGAGTGTCTAAAGCTTGCTATCTCTGAAAGAAGTGGCTCATTTCTTGTATAAAATATGTTTAGGAGGAAAAATAATTAATACATAGAAGGGAACGATATATAACCCATTAGATAATAAGGATCAAATTGAGCGGACTTTCCATAACATTTATCATGGCTCTTCTTTTCTGTTGGTTGAATAGCTAGTTGGAGAGATAGAACCACATGCCTTACGTTAAGAGGAATAAGGTCAATTGAGTCATATGTTAAAACAATAAGCTATTGGTTATTTTTCATAGATAACAGGGAACTTAATCATAGATAAAGAATCAATACGAGCGGGAGATTCCATAGCTCTCTTCGGTCACAAAGGTAATATAGGCATCACACATTTTAGATCGAGATCGAGTAGTAGAGATATCATAGAATACTTTTTTTCCCTATCAGATATACCAGTTATAAGGTTATACCCCTCGCTATTTACTATAGTAGGTATGCGAGGGGAGGTATAACCTTGCGTGGCCGACTACTATAAGGGATTGACTTATAAATATCTTATTCATTGATCTAAGAAGGTAATATTGGGGAGCTATCTAGACAGACAGTAAGTGGCTTGATGAGGATAACTGAGATGAAACCCCAAAGTTGGATGTCAGCACAACAAGGTGTTGATACATGCTTGATTGGATTATGGTTTCGATATTGGATGAAGTTTACTTTCGCCACCAATTTTCCACAGTCGAGGGGAGGAGACTCGTGGCTCTTACTTGTTTTATCATTTATTTTCCTTATTACCACGGGAGATACATTCTTGATTGGGTAAGTGTATGATTGGTTGAGTAAGCTAGATAGACTACATATTGTTAGTAGGTCTATTTAGAAGAATAGTTGTCTTGTGTGTTTGGATTGATGGGGCTGAGGGTAACTAGATTGGTTTTATGGCTAGTAAGGTTAGCTAGGTTAGATGGTTGTTTGATTGGTAGTTATGACTAAGCGGTAGTGCACTACCCAACCATTGAACTTGAATTTTCACTAAGCCCAATCAATTAATAAACGCAATGAAGGTGTTTTCTTCTAATCAGGCAGGGGGGCATGGTAAATAAGGTGATCCGGTTTCCAGTTCAGAGGTGAGGTGATAAGAGGAGGTGAGGTGATAAGAGGTGTTAGGATTTAGTTTATGGTGAGAGGTTCGGGGTACTCATCTATGTGTTTTGTACATTCCACATGTGTGATATACCCGAAGGTGTTATCCCGCACGTGATTGGTATATTAAGTTATTCGGGTTTGGGTCGATGGGGCGGTTCAAAGGGTGTTAGATTATTAGAGAGAAGCAGAATTCGTTAGGTTGGAAAAGGGTAGGTGTTTGGTTGTATGTCAGGTCCTTATTTGTGAGGTAGGTGGTTGGTTGGAAGGTGGGAAGAAGCAGTAAAGAGAAAAGAAGGAAGGTAGCATTTAGGTGGGAAAGGAAGAACCCAATTCTATGACCATTTGAGTGTGTTGTAGCAACACTTGAATGCTTATAAGGGGGGGGGGGGGGGATACCAATGGTGCAAAATCCAAATTATATATCTCACGTCAATAAGGTTTTTGGTGCCTAAATTGGATCTCCGAAAATAGCACTACTAAACTCTATATAGTATGTTCCTTTGGGTGAGATACTTTCTACATAATTGATTAGGGGCTAAGGCTCCTTTGAGACTTAGGGACGAAGGCTAATGTGTGAGTGGAAGGGTCCAAAAAAATTTCATAGGTTGCATTGCCCAATAAGAGTTATGAGGCTAAAAAAAAAAAAAAAACTTCAAAGAGGTGTGTGCTAACCAGTGTGTCCGACGACCCTCTTGCTAAATTGTTAAGGCGAATAAGTCTCCATACCAGCATTAGACTACATATTTTCCCCATTTCTTCCATACACACTCACAGTCCCCAATCAATCCCCATTATAGTCATAGTATACCATTCTCACCCCATACTCACATCCCCCACCATTATACTGGCGCATAACTGCATACCCCATTTAGTTCAGATTTAGTCCCTTTCTAATACACATCACCCAAGATCCACTAGTGCACGTAAGAAAGGAGGAAGATACCACACAAGAAGGACACATATTGTTAATAAGTAAGGACCATGAAGAATATACATGTGTAATACCCGTGCTCATCTTACACGGTGAAGAGGAGGTGCAACTTATGAAAGAAGGTAGGTAAGAAAAATAGGTCCTTATTATACATAATAAGGTGTAACAAGTATTTACCAAAGGAGGGTAGGCATCCCCATTGGGGTCCTAACCTTACACTTACGTCTTACTCTTGAATGAAAGCGGTTAGGTCAATAAAAACCAACTAGTAAAATACATGTTCTTTCGATGCCTACCTAAGTATACCTCATCTCATATGAGCTTGCATGACCTGAACTTGTCTCATCCAAGTCTACCTTGCCTTAACCAACCTGACTTTAGTATGTCTAACCAGAGCCTGCCTTACCTGAATCCGCCTTATGGTCCAGCTTATAGGTCAAGTTTCTATTATAGGTCAATTTTATACTGATACCATAAAAAGGCAAATAAATGATAAAATAAGTAAGATCCATGAGTCTCCTCCCCTCGACTATGGAAGATTAGTGGTGAAAGTAAACTTCATCCCTTCAAATCATATATACATGTGCCCTATAACTAGCTACCAAACCCTCCCCAGACCCTTGCAATAATGGTGTGATATGATGTGAAAAGGTGGCTTATCTTTCTTTTTTTTGTTAATTTGGTAGGACCTTGCTATTTTCTATTTATCATAAAAAATCAGGTTACATTCCATATTAAGTTGGCGACCTCAACCTGCCCGAAGGAAACTAGGTCTGTTGACCACCTTAATGCATTGAAGGCCAACCAAAATTGAAAATGTTTCATTCTTCTACTATCTGCACTAGCTAGTTCACTGTTTAAAACATTAACTAAGTAACAATTATGAACTAAATCACTATCCACAAAAATCATAAAACTTGAACTAGATTATTATCCATCTGAGGAATCAATTGGTGCCAGATCCTTCGCCGTGGAGCTAGGCATGTCCACTTTCTATAGTTGTTGAATATGTCTTTCAATTCATCAAATTCGATCCGTCGTTTGATATTGTGTCACCTTGATATGCTGCAGTTGTATGTTGATATCCTGAAGCAGTTCCATCACTGTTGATGCTTGAGTCTCCTTCCCTGGATGAAATCTTTGCAAAGCTTTGGCCAACACACATTTAATAATCCAATATGTGTGAACTGTTTGGTTAAAAAAAGAAATATGTCCTCTGGTATTGCCAGGGTCAGTAATAAAATCCATAATTTCTGCTTCAGCTTCATTGTCTTCTTCATTTCTATAAATTTCTCTTTCCCAGCCTTGAATCACATTCCTGACTTGTGGAGGATTTCCGAGGGAGTAAGCTGTCAAGAGGTTCTCTAACACCTCTTGCTTTGTCTTTCTCTCGTGTTTTCTAGTCTCCGCTACCAGCTTCTGCTTCCCTTTATCTGTATTTTGAGCCACATTTTGCCTCGTCTGTCTCTTGCCCATTGTTCTGTTCTGAGTATTTTGCTGAATAAAACCTGTATTAACAATCTGTGGTCATGTATGATGGCAGAACAGAGATATAACAATTAAACTTCCTATCGATTGAACATAACCTTCCGGAGGTTCGTGATGCTCCTCTTGATAGAGATAATGCCATAGACCATGAAAATTTCTGACACAAGTTATATAGTAGACATAGAGACATACCCTGAATTTAGTCGCTATAGTATCTATAAAGACTATACCAAACCCAGGTTGACTCACATAACTACCCAAGTTGAAGCTAAACCCAGAATTTCGATACCTAAAACCCTGCCTACCTGAATTTCAAGAGTGAAGGTTAAATCGAGATAGATAACATATTTGGATCCTAATACCCTTCTTGGTTTGGAACCTAATACCTAGCCTCCCAGAAATACCATGATTCATATTAAAACTAGAACCTAGCACTTGTCTAACACTGAAATTGTAGACATGCTTTTGCTGGAACTCAATAATCCATAGACAACAATGGTTCTCCCATTTGACCCTTTTAATTTTCAAATTTAACAAACACAGGCAAAGACCTACAGAAGCAAAAGGGCCACCATGCGTGGAGGAACAATGACTGCAATTCCCATCTAAATGAAACAGAGAGTTATGTTTGGCCCTGTCAACTTGACAAGGGTCACGAAAACAGGGCTGTATAACCTCCGGTGGTATTAATTTTCCATTCCAGACTGCTAAGTAGCAGATGGTTAACAACATGCCTAGAATTACAGTCGTTCCACTATCCTGTTTTGTGTTATTATTGTTGGGAAAAGGCAAGAGGTTGAAATGTAGGAGAACATACCCTTGAACTAGTGCATAAACCCTATGAACAATGGCTGCACCAGCTTCCTTCCTTCGCCCCACTTCATGGTTTCATGCCAAGAAAATTGGTTTTGGCAGAGCCAAAGATTTCCTTTTGAAACCTAACCTATACCTCCTATTGCACCGCCTTTTTGATAGCACATGCTATCTTTCTAAATGCTCCATCATTCCCTGATCTCCCTCATACATCTGCATTCAGTTAATGAATGACATAGTTATCATGCTTAGGAATTACGCTCGTGTATGCATGGTTCATTGCTTATACCTATCCTACGTCTGCCAAGTGGCAGAGAGTCTCAAACACCCCGATCGGGGATGTGAAAAGGTGGCTTATCGGTCCTTTCCAGTTCATCTCTATATCTGGGCAAGCTATTCATAGCACACCATTGCACACCTAGTTATTATCCTACACCTACCTCAGAATAAGGAACACCTTCACCTCCTAGAAAGGAGTCATGGAGATAAGAAGATAAGAATAAGAAGATAACTATAAAAATATCTTCATAAACTGACTTGACTACCTTCCTTGAAGAAATACAGAAAGATGCTCATTAATGGAACCAAAATAATAGGCTTTGAAATGGACATAAATGTGACTTAAAACCGCCTTTTATTCCTCATAATAAAGGTCTGTGTCTCCGAGCTAACCAGAAAGTATATTATGTATAGTATTTAGTTTTTTATATTTAGAATAGTAATAAGGGGTGAGGGACAGAGTCGCTTGACCAACGGGCCGCCATTGATATATCTCTCTATTTTCAAAATCTATTTACCCACCCATCCCAATCCCCAGCCATAAGGCCACTCGACCAAAAGGGAAAGGAAGCTCAACCTTCTATATAAATAGAGAATAACTTCATCATTTGTCACTCATGGTTGGATGGAGCTCTCTCTCTTTTCATACTAAACGCTATATCTTTCTTTATGCATCTATGGTGTTAGGGTTGCTTTCTATGTGGTTCAAGCTATCAAATATTGAAGTTATCTTTCTTGGTTTCTATTTGTGCATAAGGGTGAATGGTGGAATTGCTCAAGTCTTCTACAAGCATGTAAGATTGATCCATCAAATTGGCCCTTTGCATTAGGGGAATTTTGAGGTCTAAAATGGGCCTCCTAATGAAATTATAAAATAATAGTGGAAATAATAAAATAAGATTAGATTACATCATCAAATTTTGGAGGGAAAAAAGAAAAAACTACTTTTTCAACTCGTATTTTCAACTTATCTTCTTATGGGTTTACTCAAATTTCGAGCGGGAACACTCTTTGGATGCAAAATTTGATTCCTCATACAAGGATTACCCATGTTTCATACTTTCTATGGACCTTGCTACATGAAAAATGTGATTACAATCATGTTTTTTCATGTATTTCTCATTTTTTGTGTAGTAGGGTCCATCAAAAGTATGCAACATGGGTACTCCTTGGATGAGAAACTAAATTTTGCATCCAACGATTACTCCCGATCGAAATTTGAGTAAACCTTAGGGAGATAAGTTGAAAATACAAGTTGAAAAATTAGATTTATTATTTTATTATTTTTTAATCTTTTTACTTTTTTAGCCCAAAAATGGTGAATCATCTCCCATGGGTGACATCATCATTTTGATCCTATTGGTTCTTATAAAGCTTATTTTGGTTGTACATTTTTCTTAGGAGGCCCATTTTAGACCTCAAAATTTCTCTAATAGGAAGGAGGGCAGGTTTTTTACCACAATTATAAAAGATAATATGTCCTCTCCCATATGGTCGAGTGGGTTCATACCTCACCCCCTTTTCCTTAACCAAATCCTCCTCTTCCTTGTCCTCTGAATACTTCTCATCCCTGATTGTAGCCACTTTCTTGGTTATTAAAATACACACTCTCTTCCCCATTATGTGCTTCTCCCTGCATTATTTATTCATTAATTTTTCTTTCCTTCATCAAGTCATAATCTCTACAATGCTTATCGTCATGCCCTGCAGACTTGAAAAATTAAAAAATAAATTTTAAGGGCGTCCATTTATTTCTACAACAGATAAAAATCTTCTGGTAAATGTATTCTAGTCCTGTAGATATCACACCAAACTCCGCCTCCATGATTCAAAGGGTTCGGGTATTTCAGGAATCTCGGTTTTGTGAATCAGTTAATTCGATGACAGAAAGGGATGTGAGTGAAAGGTTCAATGAATGGTTAGATTATCATTACTTATAGCTCTTCTGTAGCCCTTATCCTTTTTAAGTAAGATATTTGAGCCAAATAGACTACTTTATGTTGATGAATAAGGGTCTTGCATAAAGGATTAGGTCAATAACTGGCAGTCATTGGTTGATTGGTCTCGCCCCCCCCACTTCCCCCTATTGTATGAGGTAAAGCGCTTCTGAGGGTGAGGATAAAACTATATATTCAAGTACTTTGATTGAGTTTTCTAATGAATTTCTAGAGGATAGTACAACCCTAAGAATGCAGGAAGGGTATGAAGTGGGTAAGTAAAGAAAGATGAAATAAAAATGGTTCTAAAGGGGAAGGATCGGTTGATGGGTTGGGTAGTATGATGGGATGATGAGTCAGATAATTGGAAGGCAGGCTTGGTTTTTCTGGAGGAGGCTTATCTAAATAGAAATATCTCAGTTCAGGCAATATCACCTTACCACTCATAGTAGGAATATTTGGACTACTTTCAGGCTAATTCATCTAGCAATGGGTGCATATGATGATTGGGATGACATTTAATTTAAACACCAATATTCCACAGTCGAGGGGAGGAGACTCATGGCTCTTACTTATTTTATCATTTATTTTCCTTTTTATGGTATCGTTATAAACTTGACCTATAATAACTCTCAATCTTCTAACTCGGTGGATGGTTTACTTGGGTGACTCACACGTCACTTCTACATTTGGTGGAAATTCCGACACTTGGTTCCGACGCTTTTGACCAAATGTCGGAAATTTCCCCAAATTTTTTCCATCCCGCCCGAAACCGTCGCTATACCGACGTTTATAGAAAATTGTCGCAATATCGACACTTAGACAAAGTGTCGCAATTGCGACGTTTGGAGGCACCCGTCGCAATAGCGACGCTTTGTCCGCCGTCGGTATAACAACACTTATATGCGCGCTACATAAAAATACGAAACTTATATGCGCGCTACATAAAAATTATTTTATTTTTTCGTATCCGTCGCAATAGCTACATTAACGTCTAATATCACGCGTGCATTCGCCCTCTGCTCTTGCAGAACAACATTCGCCCTCAGCATTTTGCCCTCAGCTCCCGCAGAATAGCATTTGCCCTCAGGATTCGCCTTCAGCTCTTGCAGAACAACATTTTCCCTCAGCATTCGCCCTCAGCGTTCGCCCTCAGCTCTTGCAGAACAACATTCGCCCTTAGCTCTTGCAAAATGGTAAGTTCTTACTGCAGGCCCTTCCTCCTATAGTATGGTTGACTCTATTTGGGTTTTTTTGGTCAATTCCATTGGATTGTGTTAGGCTGTAGGGTTCTCTCTAGATGTCAAGAATCAAGATTTAATACCCTCTATTATCTTCATCACCCAATACAAGATTTAAATTTTTCCCAAAGAAACGCTTATTAATTTGGCAGCCATTATTTCTCCCTACTTTAAAAATCCTACATTTAAATGAAAACAAGCATTGCATTTCAACTACAAAAATCTATTAGTGTTCAAATGTACATGTGTGCATCACTTGTGTAGGGTATTCCTTTTTCACTTTCACATTATCCAAGAATGTGTGCAGTATAGTTCATATTTTTTGTGATTTAGATTATCTTGAAAAAGGAAAGGTAAAGTATTTCCCATGGCAAAAGAAGGTTTTCCCTTTTTACTACTGGAAATGGTACAACAAAGTTCCATTTCTACCCGAAACTCCTATGAAACAGGAACCAAATAAAGGCCATGTCCTCAATGGACATCATTTGGCTTTGAAAATGGCCATTGCACCGTGTTGTTTCTTACATTACATCACGATAGTTTCTTAGGTCATTTCTTGTTTCTTGAGATGAAAAACAACCAAAGAAATTGTGAAGATCCTTTCAAGAAATAAATGACCATTTCTCAATCATATCTCAACTATTTTCTATTTTATTCAGTGGTTTCTTACTTTGAGAGAAATTTGACACTTTTATAAGGAATATAACATAAAAGCACAAAATGGGAAGGAATTGATGAGGTAGATGACCTTTGGTTGTTGTCAATTAAGAATTGATAATACAAGATGCATGTTCTATACTACAAACTAGATTCCTTCCTGGAGTTAGGACACAGAGTATTGAATCAAAGTTGTAGTTTCTAACTTCTTGTATTGGTTCATCAATCTTGAAATTCAGACGTTGCATGTCTTCATTGCTTCATGTTTGAATAATTTGCATCATATCGTACAATATGAAATTAGGAATTATGATTATTATTACTTTATGGATCTGTTAAGTTACTTTTAAGTTTGCATGGTTTAGTGTGAAATTATTCTAGTGTGCCCCTAGGCCCAAGTGAAGGAATGCCAAGGAATGAGAACCCTAGTTTTTAAATGGTATTGTTTCTTATACCCAAAAACCCCTCAACATCACTTCTTATTAGTTCTTAACAATAGTGTTGTAAACAATTTGAGAATTGATATAGAAAAATCTTGCACTTCTCAAGATAAAGTCCTAAAGCTAAAGTGTGATACCATGTGTAATTCAATAGCCCCATTGTCACCTCACCAACCTCTTTTCACTTCGGGCTAGCTCTCCTCCAACTCAAGGGGGGTTCTCCCTAGTAGATGTTAGGGATCTAATGGCTCAACCAAACCAAGTCAAGAGCCCCCTAACTCTCTATGTTTACTACTATCAATCAAAATATTGAACAATAGGGTCAGACATGCATCCTGAAGATAAAATTGCCAGGGTATTTTTGGGTAATTTCAAAGGGAAAGTCCCCATACACATATAATCAAGGAATTATAACATGATTTCAAACATTAAATATCAAAAAAATCGTTTAAATGATATTGAAAGGAAAAAGGTGATGGAAGATGGAAAGTGCCTTACTTAAATGCTCTAAGGATTTTTCAATAGTTGCTCCAAAAGCTTCACTTCAAGGCCCTTCAGGATCGTCTCCAACAATGCTATACCATCAGCTTCAACAATGTTGCTCCAAAAATGTCCTCAAGGTCTTCACAACAAGTTTACTAGAAGTTGCTCCAATAATATATTCAATAAGGTCTTCATTGTCAACTCGTCTCTTGTTTGGGTGCCTTAATGTGCAATGACATGTTTCCAGGACTGAATTCAATGCAAGGCATATTTGAAACTCTAACTCTGTCGTCCGGTGTCTTATTATAAATTATTTCAGTTTTCATTTTGTGTTTTCAAGTTAGATATTGTTTTCAAGTTTTTACATTTATAATTTTATTGCAATGTGGCAGACTGATCAGAGCAGTGTAGGAACAACCCCGAGACGGGATGATCATGGAAAGAGGCCAGCGGAAGAACATGTAAAGTGCCAACATTGCTCTATCTTCAGGCATTTTAGTTATTTACATAATTGAAATAATATTAATTTTGTTCAAATATGCAGACACCTAGCCATGGTACGCCTCATGATTCCCTCTTTGAGGAAGATCTTTCTTCATACCTATCTCCAGTGTTCTTGTTGCGAAAAAAGGCACGAGATGCAAGGTCAAAATTTAATACTTTGATAGACGTGCCTCAAACACCTGAAAAAGAAGAGAGGATAAAACAACTTATGATCCAGCTAGAAACATATCAGGTAATAATAAAAAGTCAAAAGGATATTTTTTTTGTTCTGCATGAGATGAATTGTGATAGTTTGATTTTTAATTTTTACATTGACTAAACTAACAAAAGGTTCTTTTGTATGTAGCGTTTTCTGGCACTTGCTAAATCCGGTGTTGGTGGTAGTGGGACACAAGGGAAAGAGATTTCCCAACAACCCTCTCGTACACCTTCTACTCCTTTAGGTGCCAGCCAAGAAACACACCTTGCCCAAGCAATCACCCAGCCAACCGCTGAACGTGTTGGCAATGATGAGGCTGATATGGCCAACTACATTATTGCATTTCCTGGAGCTACACGTGTCAGCTCCATAGGGACCATTAATGGCACGTTGTTGGTGAATGATGAAGGTGTCCCTATAAAGCATGTACAACTCCTAGGTAAATTTTAATATTTTAACTATTTCATGTACTTTATCTAAAACATATTTATCATGATTTTTATTTTTAAATTAATGATAATATCTTATTTTTTTTCTGTGTAGGAAACAATGAGTTCTACAGGTATCTGGAGAGCCATGCGTTGGTAATTTTTGGCCCAACCATACGCACAGGGTGGAATTCCCAGAGTTCCAACCTGAAAAAAGAACTTCTAGATTATTTAGAAGCCCTTTTTGGGGTCGACACATTTGACAGAACAGCGGTGGCTCGGGTAGCCGGAAAATATTTGAAATATACCAAGGACACCTATAGGATGCAATTGCAATTTAACCCTAGATATGAGCATCCTCTCACAGTTCCAGAGAGTGAGTGGAGAGCACTCATCCATGACGGAAAAGAGAAAAGGGCAAAGAAAGAAGGAAAAATGCCAACTGGACTCGCAAGGTAAATTACAACTTTAATTCAATAGCTTTAATTTTCTCTATGTCTAAAATAAAAGTGTGCTACGTCATATCTGACTTTAATCTTTTGATGCTAGGTTTCCTGACACCTCAAAGGAAACAAAAGCTAGGATTGAAAAAAAGGGCCATCACAAGCTAGACCAGGGCGGCTACTTGAAATTGGCCGCAAGAATTGTAATTAAGTAGCTAAACATCTTATAATTAATTGTATCGCCTTCCAACGTTTTTGTAATCCTATCAAATATGATTAAAAATACACAATCATACGTAATGTAGGGTGATGAATTTAGAATAGAAACTATAGAGGAAGATAAAAATATCGCTTTCCATTTCGGCTATCAAGCCGTAGTTGAACGTCGCATAAGCTTGGGGAAGGTCCCAAGATCCAGAATGCCTGATAAGGTAAAACATTAACCTTTCAATATGTTTGTTTTCATCCATAAATTTAATGTCTAACAACTTTGTTTAAATCAGAGGAGCAACACTACCGACGACGCAAATAACCCAGTTTTAGAGCCAAATGTAGATGATCTTCACGTGCAACCTGATCATTGTAGTAGGGACCAGGCCGACAATGCTACTATCAGTGAGGGTCGTGACGGTAATTAATTTCCACTTATAATTTTTTCTAATTATACCTTGATGGTTGTCCTTATAACGTTTTTTGTTTAAATGACGAGAATGTTTCCCTTGAGGATCTTACCACCAGAGAGGAAGACAGGGCAACAGTCCCAACGGCGACAACTGGTGCACCAGGTAAATAATCTCATTGCAATTTTTTTTATTAATATTACGAACTAGTTCAATGATATTTAAAAACTGACAATTAAAATTTAATATTATATGTTTTTGTAGGCGATGCCCCGTCACTAGATGAGACCAGACATCGTGACTACGCAACTAGGTCAGCGCCGACAACTGGTGCACTAGGTAAATAATCTATTAATTTTTCTTAATGTTACAAACTAGTTCAGCCAGTATTTGGCCCAAATTAATTTAATATTATCTATTTTTGTGGCGATGCCCCGTCACTTGGATGAGACCGGACATCGTGACTACGCAGCCAGGTCGACGGTGTGGGTCAGAAAATACAAGCAGAGCGAGAGCATGATATTGATGATGTAATTAGGAGCTTTAGAAATAGGAAGAAGAAAAAGAAAATTTGATAATGTAAAATATTGTATTATTATAAGACAAACGTTACCATACTTGGAACATTTTTTGCGTTGTATAAAAAACTCATTTATCATACTATTTTTATGTCAAGCATTAATTACAATGTTTCCTTACGTACTTTTTGTTGAATTGTTTTTTTATTAGTTATTGAATATTTTTTTTTATGCTCATGAAAGTAAAAAATGAAATATACATTGGGTATTGGGGAATTGAGGTGATGTGGAGGAGGCCAGAGCTTCACACCTTACGTGTGGTTAATACTGTTTAGTAGAGAATAATTTATTGGAGCGATTTAATCTTGGAGCAAACCTCCCTTGATCCAGCGTAGCAACAAAAAAGTCACTGTTGACTTGGTTGCTACTCTTTGAGATCGTGGGAGGCTTGTTCCAAGTTCATGCGACTCCAATAAATTGTTCTTGAAACGAAGAGGAGCTTCTTCAGGTATGTTTTGACATTTTCAGCATATGTTCTAACATTATCATAAGAATGCATCTTAGAGTAAAAAATACTACATCAATTACTTGTATTTATTGTATAGATAATGATGGATTTTGATTGACTTGGCAGTGCAGGTACAAATCCTCTTGCATCATGAGCAATACAACTTATCAACCAGGGTCATGTCCAGGATATTTTTGCTTGTGCGCTTGACCAGGTTCGTAATGTCACATTTTGTAAGTTCCTTTACAGTTCATAATTCAATATTAAGCTTGTTCTTGATTATTATCTAGGTTTTTTGTATGTGTTTTTTCATCTATTTGATTGTAAGCAACTATGCATGTTTCCTGTTGTTCACTATGATTTCTCCCATTATCACTCCCAGGATGAATCCGACTTTATTGTTACATAGGTTACTTTATTGTTACTATGATTTCTCCATTTACGATTTCATAGGTTACATCATGTAAAGTTGTGAATCTCAGGTTGGTGATGAGCTTTAGTTCTCCAGATTTGGGGCTTTTCTGATATTTTCTCCCTCATGTCATTCCTGCATCACCTCGTTGTTTGAGCATACCAATTGTCTACCACTTGTACCAATTGGCACATGTCAATCCCTGAGTGGTGCCACATTTCACCTATTTTCAGTGAGAGTTTAGGGTTTCTCTAACATAGCTTCAGAAATCCGATTCAGTGCCTGCTTGAATATTGTCACATAACACTCATGGTTTGGATTGATGAGCATGTTCTGAATGGTTGGTTGATTCATAAGAACCACCCATATAGTCATCCTGAGATATTTCAGAAGTTTTCTCGGGTTTCCTTTTTCACTGTTTCTAGTGGGTGGGATGGTGTGGGGTGATCCATCAATACTGGTGCTCTTGTAGTAGGGAATTTTTTTTTGGGGATATAAAGGAGCATTTGATGTAGATATCCCATTGGATGCATTTATAGATGGGCATGAGAGGTCAAGAATTTAAATTAAAAATATGCAACCTCTAGCATGGCAACCTGAAGGCCACGAGAGACACTGGTTAAAGATTGTTTTGTGCTGGCCTTAATATAGTCGTGATTTCTTTCTATTATCTTAATGCAAATATATAGTACGGTCTCATTAAAATGAGGATTGTGGTTGTATTTCTCTTTGGTTTTTTCTCTCTTAATGCTCCAGAAGTTGCCAAAAGTTGCGATAGTTGTTTAGTTTGCATGTTACAACTTAAAAGTGGTTTTTAGCAATGGGAGTCATGTTTTTTAAGGTTCATACTAATATGAAGATCTTGTAATTCTATATTCATCATAAGAGAAGATGGCCTCTGCTTTGGGCGGTATGACAACAATTGCCACATCTACCTCATTGGGTAACAATGGAAAGGGAAAGAAGTTGGGTGCAATGTTTGATAATTATGGCATACAATTGTCTTCTCTTTCAGTTTTTTCACCCATTTCCTTTAATCGCTCAAGAAGAAGAGGGACTCTGAGATTACGCGACAGAGAGAAGGTAGTTAATACAAGAGCTATGGAAAAGGAGTTGTACTTCAACAAGGATGGCTTAGTGACAAAAAAATTGCAGGTCAGAGAAAAAATTATGTTTAAAGGAAGGTCACCTGCACGTGAAACTTCACTGCGGTGGATCTTTCCTTGTCCACTTATATTCAATATTAATGTGTTATTTTAATTTTTCATGGAGGGTTGTTTTGGCATATGGTCTGGCATTCAATTGCACACTTACTGAAAGAATTGTCAATTTGTCTTGCAGGCGGTGTGAACAAACTTACTGATCTTGTTGGAGTCACCCTTGGGGCGAAGGGAAAAATGTTGTCTTGGAGAGAAAGCATGGTTCTCTGAAAATAGTTAATGATGGTGTGACAGTAGCTAAGGAGGTAATTTGTAGATGTGTGCTCTGGTTTTCTTTTTAACGTTGTATTAGTTCCCCCTCTTAAATGTCTTAGATTTGGTAGGCATAATTTGAAAGCTCAAAGGTGAAAGGAAACATATTTGTTACCCAGTGGTCTACTTGGCCTATGGACTAGCCACATTAGAGTAATGCATAAAGCTTTTCACAACAATAAAAGGAAAGGGTTATGGCTGAGTCAAATTTTATTGTTATTGACAGTGTAATGAAATGTGTCTCAATGCTATGGTTTTGGCCTTTTTATTGGTTGAATTAGAGGACCCAGTTGAAAATATTGGGGCCAAGTAAGGCTAGTTTTCTTTGCTTGAGTATTTTAGGTGTATCTAATTAGTTAGTTGCTAAAATTGTGTGAGTTGCAAACTCTTTTCTTTTCATATATTATTGGCCTTGTGAATACGATGTTCTGATTATATGGTCTTATAGATCCTAGAACATTTCTTGATTATTTTGAAGATCTTATGTATTTGAGGTGCCCTTTATTATAAAATAGTTAATGTGTGTTTAAATCCTTATGAGGTATATATTTGAGAAGTTTATTGTGAAACATTTGGTATTCAAAATGACACTTGATCCTATACAGCATCATGCACTTGACTTCAAAATTTATATTCAAAGTGTGCCAGACAATTCTTGCAAAATTTAATATATTTAGGTTGTTTTTAACCATTATCTTTTTCATGTATTGGATGCTGAAAATGTGAAAAAGACTTTGGTATGAAACCAACTGGTGAATAATTTCCAGCACAACAACCACTTCCAAGACATGATTTAGAAGTAGAACAAATGTGCTTATGAAGCATAGAAAGATATCCTTGATGCATTGTCAATGTTTGGCTAGGGTTATTTTTGGAGAAAATAACTCCTTATTCTTAGAATAGTGATCTTCAATACAAGTAAATGCCAGAGAAGAGAGATCATCATGTGACGCAACAAAACTGAAATTGGACCCCTAAGGAGAGCTGGTGTGTCTACAATCGCTCTGTCAGCATTTTCCCTTGGTTTACCCTGTTCTTTTCCTCCAACCTGAGTCTTAATTGACTTCTTCTTTCTTCGGGTTTATTTATCAAATTCGTAGAATTTGATAAATAAATACCATCCACAATGGTTGGACTTTAATTTATATTCCCGACTTTATATTATCTCCAAGCCTTATAACCAATGTTTAACTTTCAACACTTTGTATTATACTCCACGTTTCTTTTTAAATAAATAACTTGTAATTAACTTTCGGCTCTATATTTCACCACCCAGCCTTACAACAATCACGCTCCAGACTTATGCTAATTATCCGCCAATCGTTTAATTAAAAAATTTCATTATACTCCGGCCCCACCTATATATATCAATAACCAATCAAACACTCATATCGTACCTGGCTATCCTCCGCACACCTTAGTTAACCTCCGGGCAAGTTCAACGTGCGACCACCGTCCGATGGCCCTTCTCCAAATCAACGACTCTTAGCAATTTCGCTCGGCTTCCAACGTCGGGCTTTAACGTGCGATGGCGTGGGTTAAACGGTTGTTTTCCGGGGTCACTTCGCCACGTGTCGCATTCCCTATGGAATCGCTCGCGAATAGGAAATACCGCCTACTCCGCAAAAGCGGTGCGATATGGGCAACCCGCTTTTGTGATTCCGCTCATGGTTTTGGTAGAGGGCTTGACCACGGGTGCAAGTCTAGTTCCGCTATCCTTTTGTTTGTTAACTCATGTCCAATCCTCGGGTCAGGTTCCGAAAGCACAGCAATTTTTTCTCTTTATTAAGCGATATTTTTATATTTGAACAGTTTTCACGACCTCGGTTCTCTACACAGACCTCGCCTTCGGGTGGGGTGAGTTCACAGGGTTATCCAAAAATTTACGGGAATTCAAAGACAGAAGAATGGAATTATCAGTACCCAATCGCCTCACAGTTAAAAAATTCTTCACAATTAGCAGTTCGAGA